>CM026393.1:722601-851340 GCA_014843695.1 Archivesica marissinica
CACATTGTAAACATATAAATGTCATGCTTATACACCAGCACATTGTAAACTTATAAATGTCATGCTTATACACTAGCACATTGTAAACATATAAATGTCATGCTTATACACCAGCACATTGTAAACATATAAATGTCATGCTTATACACCAGCACATTGTAAACTTATAAATGTCATGCTTATACACCAGCACATTGTAAACTTATAAATGTCATGCTTATACACCAGCACATTGTAAACTTATAAATGTCATGTTTATACACCAGCACATTGTAAACTTATAAATGTCATGCTTATACACTAGCACAATGTAAACATATAAATGTCATGCTTATACACCAGCACATTGTAAACTTATAAATGTCATGCTTATACACCAGCACATTGTAAACATATAAATATCATGCTTATACACTAGCACATTGTAAACTTATAAATATCATGCTTATACACCAGCACATTGTAAAAACACAACACAAAAACAAACCAACATAAACTTATAAATGTCATGCTTATACACCAGCACATTGTAAACTTATAAATGTCATGCTTATACACCAGCACATTGTAAACATATAAATATCATGCTTATACACCAGCACATTGTAAACTTATAAATGTCATGTTTATACACTAGTACATTGTAAACTTATAAATGTCGTGCTTATACACCAGCACATTGTAAACATATAAATGTCATGCTTATACACTAATACATTGTAAACTTATAAATTCATGCTTATACACTAGTACATTGTAAACTTATCAATGTCATGCTTATACACTAGCACATTGTAAACTTATAAATGTCATGCTTATACACCAGCACATTGTAAACTTATAAATATCATGCTTATACAGTAGTACATTGTAAACTTATAAATGTCATGCTGATACACCAGCACATTGTAAACTTATAAATGTCATGCTTATTCACTAGCACATTGTAAACTTATAAATGTCATGCTTATACACCAGCACATTGTAAATATATAAATTTCATGCCTATACACCAGCACAATGTAAACTTATAAATGTCATGCTTATACACCCAGCACATTGTAAGCATAAATGTCATGCTTATACACCAGCACATTGTAAACTTATAAATGCATGTTTATACACTAGCACATTCTAAACATATAAATGTCATGTTTATACACAAGCACATTGTAAACTTATAAATGTCATGCTTATACCCTAGCACATTGTAAACTTATAAATGTCATGCTTATACACCAGCACATTGTAAACATATAAATGTCATGCTTATACACCAGCACATTGTAAACTTATAAATGTCATGCTTATACACTAGCACATTGTAAACATATAAATGTCATGCTTATACACCAGCACATTGTAAACATATAAATGTCATGCTTATACACCAGCACATTGTAAACTTATAAATGTCATGCTTATACACCAGCACATTGTAAACATATAAATGTCATGCTTATACACCAGCACATTGAAAACTTATAAATGTCATGCTTATACACTAGCACATTGTAAACATATAAATGTCATGCTTATACACCAGCACAATGTAAACATATAAATGTCATGCTTATACACCAGCACATTGTAAGCATATACATGTCATGCTTATACACCAGCACATTGTAAACTTATAAATGTCATGCTTATACACCAGCACATTGTAAACTTATAAATATCATGCTTATACACCAGCACATTGTAAACATATAAATATCATGCTTATACACGAGCACATTGTAAACTTAAAAATATCATGCTTATACACTAGCACATTATAAACTTATAAATGTCATGCTTATACATCAGCACATTGTAAACTAAACTCATAAATGTCATGCTTATACACCAGCGCATTGTAAACTTATAAATGTCATGTTTATATATCAGCACATTGTAAACATATAAATATCATGCTTATACACCAGCACAATGTAAACTTATAAATGTCATGTTTATACACTAGTACATTGTAAACTTATAAATGTCGTGCTTATACACCAGCACATTGTAAACATATAAATGTCATGCTTATACACTAATACATTGTAAACTTATAAATATCATGCTTATACACTAGTACATTGTAAACTTATCAATGTCATGCTTATACACTAGCACATTGTAAACTTATAAATGTCATGCTTATACACCAGCACATTGTAAACTTATAAATATCATGCTTATACAGTAGTACATTGTAAACTTATAAATGTCATGCTGATACACCAGCACATTGTAAACTTATAAATGTCATGCTTATTCACTAGCACATTGTAAACTTATAAATGTCATGCTTATACACCAGCACATTGTAAATATATAAATTTCATGCCTATACACCAGCACAATGTAAACTTATAAATGTCATGCTTATACACCAGCACATTGTAAGCATATAAATGTCATGCTTATACACCAGCACATTGTAAACTTATAAATGCATGTTTATACACTAGCACATTCTAAACATATAAATGTCATGTTTATACACAAGCACATTGTAAACTTATAAATGTCATGCTTATTCACTAGCACATTGTAAACTTATAAATGTCATGCTTATACACCAGCACATTGTAAATATATAAATGTCATGCCTATACACCAGCACATTGTAAACTTATAAATGTCATGCTTATACACTAGCACATTGTAAACATATAAATGTCATGCTTATACACCAGCACAATGTAAACATATAAATGTCATGCTTATACACCAGCACATTGTAAGCATATACATGTCATGCTTATACACCAGCACATTGTAAACTTATAAATGTCATGCTTATACACTAGCACATTGTAAACATATAAATGTCATGCTTATACACCAGCACAATGTAAACATATAAATGTCATGCTTATACACCAGCACATTGTAAGCATATACATGTCATGCTTATACACCAGCACATTGTAAACTTATAAATGTCATGCTTATACACCAGCACATTGTAAACTTATAAATATCATGCTTATACACCAGCACATTGTAAACATATAAATATCATGCTTATACACCAGCACATGGTAAACTTAAAAATATCATGCTTATACACTAGCACATTATAAACTTATAAATGTCATGTTTATACACCAGCACATTGTAAACATATAAATGTCATGCTTATACACTAGCACATTATAAACTTATGAATGTTATGCTTATACACCAGCACATTGTAAACTTATAAATGTTATGCTTATACACCAGCACATTGTAAACTTATAAATATCATGCTTATACACTAGCACATTATAAACTTATAAATGTCATGCTTATACACTAGCACATTATAAACTTATAAATATCATGCTTGTACACCAGCACATTGTAAACATATAAATATCATGCTTATACACCAGCACATTGTAAACTTATAAATGTCATGCTTATACACTAGCACATTGTAAACTTATAAATATCATGCTTATGCACTAGCACATTGTAAACTTATAAATGTCATGTTTATACATCAGCACATTGTAAACTTTTAAATATCATGCTTATGCACCAGCACATTGTAAACTTATAAATGTCATGCTCATACACCAGCACATTATAAACTTATAAATGTCATGCTTATACACTAGCAAATTGTAAACTTATAAATGTCATGTTTATATTTTAGCACATTGTAAACATATAAATGTCATGCTTATACACTAGCACATTGTAAACTTATAAATGTCATGTTTATACACCAGCACATTGTAAGCTTATAAATGACATGCTTATACACTAGCACATTGTAAACTTATAAATGTCATGCTTATACAATAGCACATTGTAAACTTATAAATGTCATGTTTATTCATCAACACATTGTAAACTTATACACGTCATGCTTATACACTAGCACATTGTAAACTTATAAATATCATGTTTATACACTAGCACATTGTAAACATATAAATGTCATGCTTATGCATCAGCACATTGTAAATATATAATATCATGCATATACACCAGCACATTGTAAACTTATAAATGTCGTGCTTATACACCAGCACATTGTAAACTTATAAATGTCGTGCTTATACACCAGCACATTGTAAACATATAAATGTCATGCTTATACACTAATACATTGTAAACTTATAAATATCATGCTTATACACTAGTACATTGTAAACTTATCAATGTCATGCTTATACACTAGCACATTGTAAACTTATACATGTCATGCTTATACACCAGCACATTGTAAACTTATAAATATCATGCTTATACAGTAGTACATTGTAAACTTATAAATGTCATGCTGATACACCAGCACATTGTAAACTTATAAATGTCATGCTTATTCACTAGCACATTGTAAACTTATAAATGTCATGCTTATACACCAGCACATTGTAAATATATAAATTTCATGCCTATACACCAGCACAATGTAAACTTATAAATGTCATGCTTATACACCAGCACATTGTAAGCATATAAATGTCATGCTTATACACCAGCACATTGTAAACTTATAAATGCATGTTTATACACTAGCACATTGTAAACATATAAATGTCATGTTTATACACAAGCACATTGTAAACTTATAAATGTCATGATTACACACCAGCACATTGCAAACTTATAAATGTCATGCTTATACACTAGCACATTATAAACTTATAAATATCATGCTTATACACTAGCACATTATAAACTTATAAATATCATGCTTATACACCAGCACATTGTAAACTTATAAATGTCATGTTTATACACTAGCACATTGTAAACATATAAATGTCATGTTTATACACCAGCACATTGTAAACTTATAAATGTCATGTTTATACACCAGCACATTGTAAACTTATAAATGTCATGCTTATACACTAGCACATTGTAAACTTATAAATGTCATGCTTATACACCAGCACATTGTAAACTTATAAATGTCATGCTTATACATCAGCACATTGTAAACTTATAAATGTCATGCTTATACACTAGCACATTGTAAACTTATAAATGTCATGTTTATACACCAGTACATTGTAAGCTTATAAATGTCATGCTTATACACTAGCACATTGTAAACTTATAAATGTCATGTTTATACACCAGCACATTGTAAACTTATAAATGTCATGCTTATACACCAGCACATTGTAAACATATAAATGTCATGCTTATACACTAGTACATTGTAAACTTATAAATATCATGCTTATACATCAGCACATTGTAAACTTATAAATGTCATGCTTATACACTAGCACATTGTAAACTTATAATGTCATGTTTATACACCAGCACATTGTAAACATATAAATATCATGCTTATACACCAGCACAATGTAAACTTATAAATGTCATGCTTATACACTAGCACATTGTAAACTTATAAATGTCATGCTTATGCACCAGCACATTGTAAACATATAATATCATGCTTATACACCAGCACATTGTAAACTTATAAATGTCATGCTTATACACCAGCACATTGTAAACTTATAAATGTCATGCTTATACATCAGCACATTGTAAACTAAACTCATAAATGTCATGCTTATACACCAGCACATTGTAAACTTATAAATGTCATGTTTATATATCAGCACATTGTAAACATATAAATATCATGCTTATACACCAGCACAATGTAAACTTATAAATGTCATGTTTATACACTAGCACATTGTAAACTTATAAATGTCATGCTTATACATCAGCACATTGTAAACATATAATATCATGCTTATACACCAGCACATTGTAAACTTATAAATGTCATGCTTATACACCAGCACATTGTAAACTTATAAATGTCATGCTTATACATCAGCACATTGTAAACTAAACTCATAAATGTCATGCTTATACACCAGCGCATTGTAAACTTATAAATGTCATGTTTATATATCAGCACATTGTAAACATATAAATATCATGCTTATACACCAGCACAATGTAAACTTATAAATGTCATGTTTATACACTAGTACATTGTAAACTTATAAATGTCATGCTTATGCATCAGCACATTGTAAATATATAATATCATGCATATACACCAGCACATTGTAAACTTATAAATGTCGTGCTTATACACCAGCACATTGTAAACTTATAAATGTCGTGCTTATACACCAGCACATTGTAAACATATAAATGTCATGCTTATACACTAATACATTGTAAACTTATAAATATCATGCTTATACACTAGTACATTGTAAACTTATCAATGTCATGCTTATACACTAGCACATTGTAAACTTATAAATGTCATGCTTATACACCAGCACATTGTAAACTTATAAATATCATGCTTATACAGTAGTACATTGTAAACTTATAAATGTCATGCTGATACACCAGCACATTGTAAACTTATAAATGTCATGCTTATTCACTAGCACATTGTAAACTTATAAATGTCATGCTTATACACCAGCACATTGTAAATATATAAATTTCATGCCTATACACCAGCACAATGTAAACTTATAAATGTCATGCTTATACACCAGCACATTGTAAGCATATAAATGTCATGCTTATACACCAGCACATTGTAAACTTATAAATGCATGTTTATACACTAGCACATTCTAAACATATAAATGTCATGTTTATACACAAGCACATTGTAAACTTATAAATGTCATGCTTACACACTTGTACATTGTAAACTTATAAATGTCATGCTTATACACTAGCACAGTATAAACGTATAAATATCATGCTTATACACTAGCACATTATACACTTATAAATATCATGCTTATACACCAGCACATTGTAAACTTATAAATGTCATGTTTATACACTAGCACATTGTAAACATATAAATGTCATGTTTATACACCAGCACATTGTAAACTTATAAATATCATGCTTATACACTAGTACATTGTAAACTTATACATGTCATGCTGATACACCAGCACATTGTAAACTTATAAATGTCATGCTTATTCACTAGCACATTGTAAACTTATAAATGTCATGCTTATACACCAGCACATTGTAAACTTATAAATGTCATGTTTATACACCAGTACATTGTAAGTTTATACATGTCATGCTTATACACATATACATGTCATATTTATACATCAGCACATTGTAAGCTTATACATGTCATGTTTATACACCAGCACATTGTAAACATATAAATGTCATGTTTATACACTAGCACATTATAAACATATAAATGCCATGCTTATACAATAGCACATTGTAGTAAACATATAAATGTCATGCTTATACACTAGCACATTGTAAACTTATAGATGTCATGCTTATACACTAGCACATTGTAGTAAACTTATAACGGTCATGCTTATACACTAGCACATTGTAAACTTATAAATGCCATGCTTATACACTAGCACATTGTAAACATATAAATGTCATGTTTATACAACAGCACATTGTAAACTTATAAATGTCATGCTTATACACTAGCACATTGTAAACTTACACCCGCACATTGTAAATAAACATATCAATGTCATGTTTATACACCAGCACATTGTAAACTTATAAATGTCATGCTTATACACATATAAATATCATGCTTATACACCAGCACAATGTAAACTTATAAATGTCATGCTTATGCACTAGCACATTGTAAACATATAAATATCATGCTTATACATCAGCACATTTTAAACATATAAATGTCATGCTTATACACTAGCACATTATAAACTTATAAATATCATGCTTATACACCAGCACATTGTAAACATATAAATGTCATGCTTATACACCAGCACATTGTAAACTTATAAATGTCATGTTTATATTTTAGCACATTGTAAACATATAAATATCATGCTTATACACTAGTACATTGTAAACTTATCAATGTCATGCTTATACACTAGCACATTGTAAACATATAAATGTCATGCTTATACACCAGCACATTGTAAACATATACATGTCATGCTTATACACCAGCACATTGTAAACTTACAAATATCATGCTTATACACAAGCACATTGTAAACTTATAAATATCATGCTTATACACCAGCACATTGTAAACATATAAATATCATGCTTATACACTAGTACATTGTAAACTTATAAATATCATGCTTATACATCAGCACATTGTAAACTAAACTCATAAATGTCATGCTTATACACCAGCGCATTGTAAACTTATAAATGTCATGTTTATATATCAGCACATTGTAAACATATAAATATCATGCTTATACACCAGCACAATGTAAACTTATAAATGTCATGTTTATACACTAGTACATTGTAAACTTATAAATGTCATGCTTATGCATCAGCACATTGTAAATATATAATATCATGCATATACACCAGCACATTGTAAACTTATAAATGTCGTGCTTATACACCAGCACATTGTAAACTTATAAATGTCGTGCTTATACACCAGCACATTGTAAACATATAAATGTCATGCTTATACACTAATACATTGTAAACTTATAAATATCATGCTTATACACTAGTACATTGTAAACTTATAAATGTCATGCTGATACACCAGCACATTGTAAACTTATAAATGTCATGCTTATTCACTAGCACATTGTAAACTTATAAATGTCATGCTTATACACCAGCACATTGTAAATATATAAATTTCATGCCTATACACCAGCACAATGTAAACTTATAAATGCATGTTTATACACTAGCACATTCTAAACATATAAATGTCATGTTTATACACAAGCACATTGTAAACTTATAAATGTCATGCTTACACACTAGTACATTGTAAACTTATAAATGTCATGCTTATACACTAGCACAGTATAAACGTATAAATATCATGCTTATACACTAGCACATTATACACTTATAAATATCATGCTTATACACCAGCACATTGTAAACTTATAAATGTCATGTTTATACACTAGCACATTGTAAACATATAAATGTCATGTTTATACACCAGCACATTGTAAACTTATAAATATCATGCTTATACACTAGTACATTGTAAACTTATACATGTCATGCTGATACACCAGCACATTGTAAACTTATAAATGTCATGCTTATTCACTAGCACATTGTAAACTTATAAATGTCATGCTTATACACCAGCACATTGTAAACATATAAATGTCATGCCTATACACTAGTACATTGTAAAACTTATAAATGTCATGTTTATACACCAGTACATTGTAAGTTTATACATGTCATGCTTATACACATATACATGTCATATTTATACATCAGCACATTGTAAGCTTATACATGTCATGTTTATACACCAGCACATTGTAAACATATAAATGTCATGTTTATACATCAGCACATTGTAAACTTATAAATGTCATGCTTACACACTAGTACATTGTAAACTTATAAATGTCATGCTTATACACTAGCACAGTATAAACGTATAAATATCATGCTTATACACTAGCACATTATAAACTTATAAATATCATGCTTATAAACCAGCACATTGTAAACTTATAAATACCATGCTTATGCACTAGCACATTGTAAACCTATAAATGGCATGCTTATACATCAGCACATTGTAAGCTAATAAATATCATGCTTATACACTAGTACATTGTAAACTTATAAATATCATGTTTATACACTAGCACAATGTAAACTTATAAATGTCATGCTTATACACTAGCACATTATAAACATATAAATGCCATGCTTATACAATAGCACATTGTAGTAAACATATAAATGTCATGCTTATACACTAGCACATTGTAAACTTATAGATGTCATGCTTATACACTAGCACATTGTAGTAAACTTATAACGGTCATGCTTATACACTAGCACATTGTAAACTTATAAATGCCATGCTTATACACTAGCACATTGTAAACATATAAATGTCATGTTTATACAACAGCACATTGTAAACTTATAAATGTCATGCTTATACACTAGCACATTGTAAACTTACACCCGCACATTGTAAATAAACATATCAATGTCATGTTTATACACCAGCACATTGTAAACTTATAAATGTCATGCTTATACACATATAAATATCATGCTTATACACCAGCACAATGTAAACTTATAAATGTCATGCTTATGCACTAGCACATTGTAAACATATAAATATCATGCTTATACATCAGCACATTTTAAACATATAAATGTCATGCTTATACACTAGCACATTATAAACTTATAAATATCATGCTTATACACCAGCACATTGTAAACATATAAATGTCATGCTTATACACCAGCACATTGTAAACTTATAAATATCATGCTTATACACCAGCACATTGTAAACTTATAAATATCATGCTTATGCACCAGCACATTGTAAACTTATAAATGTCATGCTTATGCACTAGCACATTGTAAACTTATAAATATCATGCTTATGCACTAGCACATTGTAAACTTATAAATGTCATGTCTATACATCAGCACATTGTAAACTTTTAAATATCATGCTTATGCACCAGCACATTGTAAACTTATAATATCATGCATATACACCAGCACATTGTAAACTTATAAATGTCGTGCTTATACACCAGCACATTTTAAACTTATAAATGTCGTGCTTATACACCAGCACATTGTAAACATATAAATGTCATGCTTATACACTAATACATTGTAAACTTATAAATATCATGCTTATACACTAGTACATTGTAAACTTATCAATGTCATGCTTATACACTAGCACATTGTAAACATATAAATGTCATGCTTATACACCAGCACATTGTAAACTTATAAATATCATGCTTATACACTAGTACATTGTAAACTTATAAATGTCATGCTGATACACCAGCACATTGTAAACTTATAAATGTCATGCTTATTCACTAGCACATTGTAAACTTATAAATGTCATGCCTATACACCAGCATATTGTAAATTTATAAATGTCATGCTTATACACTAGCACATTGTAAACATATACATGTCATGCTTATACACCAGCACAATGTAAACATATAAATGTCATGCTTATACACCAGCACATTGTAAGCATATACATGTCATGCTTATACACCAACACATTGTAAACTTATAAATGTCATGCTTATACACTAGCACATTGTAAACATATAAATGTCATGCTTATACACCAGCACAATGTAAACATATAAATGTCATGCTTATACACCAGCACATTGTAAGCATATACATGTCATGCTTATACACCAGCACATTGTAAACTTATAAATGTCATGCTTATACACCAGCACATTGTAAACTTATAAATATCATGTTTATACACCAGCACATTGTAAACATATAAATGTCATGCTTATACACCAGCACATGGTAAACTTAAAAATATCATGCTTATACACTAGCACATTATAAACTTATAAATGTCATGTTTATACACCAGCACATTGTAAACATATAAATGTCATGCTTATACACTAGCACATTATAAACTTATGAATGTTATGCTTATACACCAGCACATTGTAAACTTATAAATGTTATGCTTATACACCAGCACATTGTAAACTTATAAATATCCTGCTTATACACTAGCACATTATAAACTTATAAATGTCATGCTTATACACTAGCACATTATAAACTAATAAATATCATGCTTGTACACCAGCACATTGTAAACATATAAATATCATGCTTATGCACCAGCACATTGTAAACTTATAAATGTCATGCTCATACACCAGCACATTATAAACTTATAAATGTCATGCTTATACACTAGCAAATTGTAAACTTATAAATGTCATGTTTATATTTTAGCACATTGTAAACATATAAATGTCATGCTTATACACTAGCACATTGTAAAGTTATAAATGTCATGCTTATACAATAGCATATTGTAAACTTATAAATGTCATGTTTATTCATCAACACATTGTAAACTTATACACGTCATGCTTATACACTAGCACATTGTAAACTTATAAATATCATGTTTATACACTAGCACATTGTAAACATATAAATGTCATGCTTATACACCAGCACATTGTAAACATATACATGTCATGCTTATACACCAGCACATTGTAAACATATACATGTCATGCTTATACACCAGCACATTGTAAACTTACAAATATCATGCTTATACACAAGCACATTGTAAACTTATAAATATCATGCTTATACACCAGCACATTGTAAACATATAAATATCATGCTTATACACTAGTACATTGTAAACTTATAAATATCATGCTTATACATCAGCACATTGTAAACTAAACTCATAAATGTCATGCTTATACACCAGCGCATTGTAAACTTATAAATGTCATGCTTATACACCAGCACATGGTAAACTTAAAAATATCATGCTTATACACTAGCACATTATAAACTTATAAATGTCATGTTTATACACCAGCACATTGTAAACATATAAATGTCATGCTTATACACTAGCACATTATAAACTTATGAATGTTATGCTTATACACCAGCACATTGTAAACATATAAATGTTATGCTTATACACCAGCACATTGTAAACTTATAAATATCCTGCTTATACACTAGCACATTATAAACTTATAAATGTCATGCTTATACACTAGCACATTATAAACTAATAAATATCATGCTTGTACACCAGCACATTGTAAACATATAAATATCATGCTTATGCACCAGCACATTGTAAACTTATAAATGTCATGCTCATACACCAGCACATTATAAACCTATAAATGTCATGCTTATACACTAGCAAATTGTAAACTTATAAATGTCATGTTTATATTTTAGCACATTGTAAACATATAAATGTCATGCTTATACACTAGCACATTGTAAAGTTATAAATGTCATGCTTATACAATAGCATATTGTAAACTTATAAATGTCATGTTTATTCATCAACACATTGTAAACTTATACACGTCATGCTTATACACTAGCACATTGTAAACTTATAAATATCATGTTTATACACTAGCACATTGTAAACATATAAATGTCATGCTTATACACCAGCACATTGTAAACATATACATGTCATGCTTATACACCAGCACATTGTAAACATATACATGTCATGCTTATACACCAGCACATTGTAAACTTACAAATATCATGCTTATACACAAGCACATTGTAAACTTATAAATATCATGCTTATACACCAGCACATTGTAAACATATAAATATCATGCTTATACACTAGTACATTGTAAACTTATAAATATCATGCTTATACATCAGCACATTGTAAACTAAACTCATAAATGTCATGCTTATACACCAGCGCATTGTAAACTTATAAATGTCATGTTTATATATCAGCACATTGTAAACATATAAATATCATGCTTATACACCAGCACAATGTAAATTTATAAATGTCATGTTTATACACTAGTACATTGTAAACTTATAAATGTCATGCTTATGCATCAGCACATTGTAAACATATAATATCATGCATATACACCAGCACATTGTAAACTTATAAATGTCGTGCTTATACACCAGCACATTGTAAACTTATGAATGTCGTGCTTATACACCAGCACATTGTAAACTTATCAATGTCATGCTTATACACTAGCACATTGTAAACTTATAAATGTCATGCTTATACACCAGCACATTGTAAACTTATAAATATCATGCTTATACACTACTACATTGTAAACTTATAAATGTCATGCTGATACACCAGCTCATTGTAAACTTATAAATGTCATGCTTATTCACTAGCACATTGTAAACTTATAAATGTCATGCTTATACACCAGCACATTGTAAATATATAAATGTCATGCCTATACACCAGCACAATGTAAATTTATAAATGTCATGCTTATACACCAGCACATTGTAAGCATATAAATGTCATGCTTATACACCAGCACATTGTAAACTTATAAATGCATGTTTATACACTAGCACATTGTAAGCTTATAAATGTCATGCTTACACACTAGTACATTGTAAACTTATAAATGTTATGCTTATACACTAGCACAGTATAAACGTATAAATATCATGCTTATACACTAGCTCATTATAAACTTATAAATATCATGCTTATACACCAGCACATTGTAAACTTATAAATACCATGCTTATGCACTAGCACATTGTAAACCTATAAATGTCATGCTTATACATCAGCACATTGTAAGCTAATAAATATCATGCTTATACACTAGCACATTGTAAACTTATACATATCATGTTTATACACTAGCACAATGTCAACTTATAAATGTCATGCTTATACACTAGCACATTATAAATATATAAATGCCATGCTTATGCAATAGCACATTGTAGTAAACATATAAATGTCATGCTTATACACTAGCACATTGTAAACTTATAGATGTCATGCTTATACACTAGCACATTGTAGTAAACTTATAAATGTCATGCTTATACACTAGCACATTGTAAACTTATAAATGCCATGCTTATACACTGGCACATTGTAAACTTATAAATCGCATGCTTATACACCCGCACATTGTAAATAAACATATCAATGTGATGTTTATACACCAGCACATTGTAAACTTACACATGTCATGCTTATACACATATAACTATCATGCTTATACACCAGCACAATGTAAACTTATAAATGTCATGCTTATGCACTAGCACATTGTAAACATATAAATATCATGGTTATACATCAGAACATTTTAAACATATAAATGTCATGCTTATACACTAGCACATTATAAACTTATAAATATCATGCTTATACAACAGCACATTGTAAACATATAAATGTCATGCTTATACACCAGCACATTGTAAACTTATAAATATCATGCTTATGCACCAGCACATTGTAAACTTATAAATGTCATGCTTATGCACTAGCACATTATAAACTTATACATGTCATGCTTATATACCAGCAAATTGTAAACTTATAAATGTCATGTTTATATTTTAGCACATTGTAAACATATAAATGTCATGCTTATGCACTAGCACATTGTAAACTTATAAATGTCATGTTTATACACCAGCACATTGTAAGCCTATAAATGAAATGCTTATACACTAGCACATTGTAAAGTTATAAATGTCATGCTTATACAATAGCACATTGTAAACTTATAAATGTCATGTTTATTCATCAACACATTGTAAACTTATACACGTCATGCTTATACACTAGCACATTGTAAACATATAAATGTCATGTTTATACACCATTACATTGTAAACTTATAAATATCATATTTATACACTAGCACATTGTAAACATATAAATGTCATGCTTATACACCAGCACATTGTAAACATATACATGTCATGCTTATACACCAGCACATTGTAAGCATATACATGTCATGCTTATACACCAGCACATTGTAAACTTATAAATGTCATGCTTATACACCAGCACATTGTAAACTTATAAATATCATGCTTATACACCAGCACATTGTAAACATATAAATGTCATGCTTATACATCAGCACATTGTAAACTTTAAAATATCATGCTTATAAACAAGCACATTGTAAACTTATAAATATTATGCTTATACACCAGCACATTGTAAACATATAAATATCATGCTTATACACTAGTACATTGTAAACTTATAAATATCATGCTTATACATCAGCACATTGTAAACTTATACATGTCATGCTTATACACTAGCACATTGTAACCATATAAATGTCATGTTTATACACCAGCACATTGTAAACTTATAAATGTCATGCTTATACACCAGCACATTGTAAACTTATACATGGCATGCTTATACACTAGAACATTGTAAACATATAAATGTCATGTTTATACACCAGCACATTGTAAGCTTATAAATGTCATGCTTATACAGCAGCCCATTTAAACTTATAAATGTCATGTTTATACACTAGCACATTGTAAACATATAAATGTCATGCTTATACACCAGCACATTGTAAACTTATAAATGTCATGCTTATACACCAGCACATTGCAAACATATAAATGTCATGTTTATACACTAGCACATTGTAAACATATAAATGTCATGCTTATACACAAGCACATTGTAAACATATAAATGTCATGCTTATACACCAGCACAATGTAAACATATAAATGTCATGCTTATACACCAGCACATTGTAAGCATATAAATGTCATGCTTATACACCAGCACATTGTAAACTTATAAATGTCATGTTTATACACTAGCACATTGTAAACATATAAATGTCATGCTTATACATCAGCACATTGTAAACTTATAATGTCATGTTTATACACTAGCACATTGTAAACTTATAAATGTCATGCTTATACATCAGCACATTGTAAACTTATAAATGTCATGCTTATGCACTAGCACATTGTAAACATATAAATGTCATGCTTATACACCAGAACATTGTAAACTTATACATGTCATGCTTATATATCAGCACATTGTAAACTTATAAATGTCAGGCTTATACACCAGCACATTGTAAACTTATAAATGTCATGCTTATACACTAGCACAATGTAAACCTATAAATGTCATGCTTATACATCAGCACATTGTAAATTAAACTCATAAATGTCATGCTTATACACCAGCGCATTGTAGACTTATAAATGTCATGTTTATACATCAGCACATTGTAAACATATAAATATCATGCTTATACACCAGCACAATGTAAACTTATAAATGTCATGTTTATACACTAGTACATTGTAAACTTATAAATGTCATGCTTATGCATCAGCACATTGTAAACTTATAATATTATGCATATACACCAGCACATTGTAAACTTATAAATGTCGTGCTTATACACCAGCACATTGTAAACATATAAATGTCATGCTTATAAACTAATACATTGTAAACTTATAAATATCATGCTTATACACTAGTACATTGTAAACTTATCAATGTCATGCTTATACACTAGCACATTGTAAACTTATAAATGTCATGCTTATACACCAGCACATTGTAAACTTATAAATGTCTTGCTTATACACTAGAACATTGTAAACATATAAATGTCATGTTTATACACCAGCACATTGTAAACAAATAAATGTCATGCTTATACACCAGCACATTGTAAACATATAAATGTCATGTTTATACACCAGCACATTGTAAACTTATAAATGTCATGCTTATACACCAGCACATTGTAAACTTATAAATGTCATGCTTATACACTAGACCATTGTAAACATATAAATATCATGCTTATACAGCAGCCCATTTAAACTTATAAATGTCATGTTTATACACTAGCACATTGTAAACATATAAATGTCATGCTTATACACCAGCACATTGTAAACTTATAAATGTCATGCTTATACACCAGCACATTGCAAACACATAAATGACATGTTTATACACTAGCACATTGTAAACAAATAAATGTCATGCTTATACACCAGCACATTGTAAACATATAAATGTCATGTTTATACACCAGCACATTGTAAACTTATAAATGTCATGCTTATACACCAGCACATTGTAAACTTATAAATGTCATGCTTATACACTAGAACATTATAAACATATAAATATCATGCTTATGCACTAGCACATTGTAAACTTATAAATGTCATGTTTATACATCAGCACATTGTAAACTTTTAAATATCATGCTTATGCACCAGCACATTGTAAACTTATAATATCATGCATATACACCAGCACATTGTAAACTTATAAATGTCGTGCTTATACACCAGCACATTGTAAACTTATAAATGTCGTGCTTATACACCAGCACATTGTAAACATATAAATGTCATGCTTATACACTAATACATTGTAAACTTATAAATATCATGCTTATACACTAGTACATTGTAAACTTATCAATGTCATGCTTATACACTAGCACATTGTAAACTTATAAATGTCATGCTTATACACCAGCACATTGTAAACTTATAAATATCATGCTTATACACTAGTACATTGTAAACTTATAAATGTCATGCTTATACACCAGCACATTGTAAACTTATAAATGTCATGCTTATACACCAGCATATTGTAAGCATATAAATGTCATGCTTATACATCAGCACATTGTAAACATATAAATGTCATGCCTATACACTAGCACATTATAAACTTATAAATGTCATGTTTATACACCAGCACAATGTAAACTTATAAATCGCATGCTTATACACCCGCACATTGTAAATAAACATATCAATGTCATGTTTATACACCAGCACATTGTAAACTTATAAATGTTATGCTTATACACATATAAATATCATGCTTATACACCAGCACAATGTAAACTTATAAATGTCATGCTTATGCACTAGCACATTGTAAACATATAAATATCATGCTTATACATCAGCACATTTTAAACATATAAATGTCATGCTTATACACTAGCACATTATAAACTTATAAATATCATGCTTATACACCAGCACATTGTAAACATATAAATGTCATGCTTATACACCAGCACATTGTAAGCTTATAAATATCATGCTTATACACCAGCACATTGTAAACTTATAAATATCATGCTTATGCACCAGCACATTGTAAATTTATAAATGTCATGCTTATGCACTAGCACATTGTAAACTTATAAATATCATGCTTATGCACTAGCAAATTGTAAACTTATAAATGTCATGTTTATACATCAGCACATTGTAAACTTTTAAATATCATGCTTATGCACCAGCACATTGTAAACTTATAATATCATGCATATACACCAGCACATTGTAAACTTATAAATGTCGTGCTTATACACCAGCACATTTTAAACTTATAAATGTCGTGCTTATACACCAGCACATTGTAAACATATAAATGTCATGCTTATACACTAATACATTGTAAACTTATAAATATCATGCTTATACACTAGTACATTGTAAATTTATCAATGTCATGCTTATACACTAGCACATTGTAAACTTATAAATGTCATGCTTATACACCAGCACATTGTAAACTTATAAATATCAAGCTTATACACTAGTAAATTGTAAACTTATAAATGTCATGCTGATACACCAGCACATTGTAAACTTATAAATGTCATGCTTATTCACTAGCACATTGTAAGCATATAAATGTCATGCTTATACACCAGCACATTGTAAACTTATAAATGTCATGCTTATACACTAGTACATTGTAAACTTATAAATGTCATGCTGATACACCAGCACATTGTAAACTTATAAATGTCATGCTTATTCACTAGCACATTGTAAACTTATAAATGTCATGCTTATACACCAGCACATTGTAAATATATAAATGTCATGCCTATACACTAGTACATTGTAAAACTTATAAATGTCATGTTTATACACCAGTACATTGTAAGTTTATACATGTCATGCTTATACACATATTCATGTCATGTTTATACCTCAGCACATTGTAAGCTTATACATGTCATGTTTATACACCAGCACATTGTAAACATATAAATGTCATGTTTATACATCAGCACATTGTAAACTTATAAATGTCATGCTTATACACTAGCACAGTATAAACGTATAAATATCATGCTTATACACTAGCACATTATAAACTTATAAATATCATGCTTATACACTAGCACATTGTAAAGCTATAAATGTCATGGTTATACATCAGCACATTGTAAGCTAATAAATATCATGCTTATACACTAGCACATTGTAAACTTATAAATATCATGTTTATACACTAGCACAATGTAAACTTATAAATGTCATGCTTATACACTAGCAAATTATAAACATATAAATGCCATGCTTATACAATAGCACATTGTAGTAAACATATAAAGGTCATGCTTATACACTAGCACATTGTAAACTTATAGATGTCATGCTTATACACTAGCACATTGTAGTAAACTTATAAATGTCATGCTTATACACTAGCACATTGTAAACTTATAAATGCCATGCTTATACACTAGCACATTGTAAACATATAAATGTCATGTTTATACAACAGCACATTGTAAACTTATAAATGTCATGCTTATACACTAGCACATTGTAAACTTATAAATGTCATGCTTATACACCAGCACATTGTAAATATATAAATGTCATGCCTATACACCAGCACAATGTAAACTTATAAATGTCATATCTATACACCAGCACATTGTAAACATATAAATGTCATGCTTATAAACCAGCACATTGTAAACTTATAAATATCATGCTTATACACTAGTACATTGTAAACTTATAAATATCATGCTTATACATCAGCACATTGTAAACTTATAAATGTCATGCTTATACACCAGCGCATTGTAAACTTATAAATGTCATGTTTATACATCAGCACATTGTAAACTTATAAATGTCATGCTTATACAATAGCATATTGTAAACTTATAAATCGCATGCTTATACACCCGCACATTGTAAACATATCAATGTCATGTTTATACACCAGCACATTGTAAACTTATAAATGTCATGCTTATACACATATAAATATCATGCTTATACACCAGCACAATGTAAACTTATAAATGTCATGCTTATACACTAGCACATTGTAAACATATAAATATCATGCTTATACATCAGCACATTTTAAACATATAAATGTCATGCTTATACACTAGCACATTATAAACTTATAAATATCATGCTTATACACCAGCACATTGTAAACATATAAATGTCATGCTTATACACCAGCACATTGTAAACTTATAAATATCATGCTTATACACCAGCACATTGTAAACTTATAAATATCATGCTTATGCACCAGCACATTGTAAACTTATAAATGTCATGCTTATGCACTAGCACATTGTAAACTTATAAATATCATGCTTATACACTAGCACATTGTAAACTTATAAATGTCATGTTTATACACCAGCACATTGTAAACTTATAAATGTCATGCTTATACACAGCACATTGTAAACTTATAAATGTCTGCTTATACACCAATATTTTAATTATAAATGCCGTGCTTATACACCAGCACATTGTAAACATATAAATGTCATGCTTATACACTAGCACAGTATAAACGTATAAATATCATGCTTATACACTAGCACATTATAAACTTATAAATATCATGCTTATACACCAGCACATTGTAAACTTATAAATATCATGCTTATGCACTAGCACATTGTAAACTTATAAATGTCATGCTTATACACCAGCACATTGTAAATATAATGTCATGCTATACACCAGCACAATGTAAACTTATAAATGTCATGCTTATACACCAGCACATTGTAAGCATATAAATGTCATGCTTATACACCAGCACATTGTAAACTTATAAATGTCATGTTTATACACTAGCACATTGTAAACATATAAATGTCATGTTTATACACAAGCACATTGTAAACTTATAAATGTCATGCTTATACACTAGTACATTGTAAACTTATAAATGTCATGCTGATACACCAGCACATTGTAAACTTATAAATGTCATGCTTATTCACTAGCACATTGTAAACTTATAAATGTCATGCTTATACACCAGCACATTGTAAATATATAAATGTCATGCCTATACACTAGTACATTGTAAGTTTATACATGTCATGCTTATACACATATTCATGTCATGTTTATACCTCAGCACATTGTAAGCTTATACATGTCATGTTTATACACCAGCACATTGTAAACATATAAATGTCATGTTTATACAACAGCACATGGTAAGCTTATAAATGTCATGCTTATACACTAGCACAGTATAAACGTATAAATATCATGCTTATACACTAGCACATTATAAACTTATAAATATCATGCTTATACACCAGCACATTGTAAACTTATAAATATCATGCTTATGCACTAGCACATTGTAAAGCTATAAATGTCATGCTTATACATCAGCACATTGTAAGCTAATAAATATCATGCTTATACACTAGCACATTGTAAACTTATAAATCTCATGTTTATACACTAGCACAATGTAAACTTATAAGTGTCATGCTTATACACTAGCACATTATAAACATATAAATGCCATGCTTATACACTAGCACATTGTAAACTTATAGATGTCATGCTTATACACTAGCACATTGTAGTAAACTTATACATGTCATGCTTATACACTAGCACATTGTAAACTTATAAATGCCATGCTTATACACTAGCACATTGTAAACATATAAATGTCATGTTTATACAACAGCACATTGTAAACTTATAAATGTCATGTTTATACATCAGCACATTGTAAACTAAACTCATAAATGTCATGCTTATACACCAGCGCATTGTAAACTTATAAATGTCATGTTTATACAACAGCACATTGTAAACATATAAATATCATGCTTATACACCAGCACAATGTAAACTTATAAATGTCATGTTTATACACTAGTACATTGTAAACTTATAAATGTCATGCTTATGCATCAGCACATTGTAAACTTATAATATCATGCATATACACCAGCACATTGTAAACTTATAAATATCGTGCTTATACACCAGCACATTGTAAACTTATAAATGTCGTGCTGATACACCAGCACATTGTAAACATATAAATGTCATGCTTATACACTAATACATTGTAAACTTATAAATATCATGCTTATACACTAGTACATTGTAAACTTATCAATGTCATGCTTATAAACTAGCACATTGTAAACTTATAAATGTCATGCTTATACACCAGCACATTGTAAACTTATAAATATCATGCTTATACACTAGTACATTGTAAACATATAAATGTCATGCTGATACACTAGCACATTGTAAACTTATAAATGTCATGCTTATTCACTAGCACATTGTAAACTTATAAATGTCATGCTTATACACCAGCACATTGTAAATATATAAATGTCATGCCTATACACCAGCACAATGTAAACTTATAAATGTCATGCTTATACACCAGCACATTGTAAGCATATAAATGTCATGCTTATACACCAGCACATTGTAAACTTATAAATGTCATGTTTATACACTAGCACATTGTAAACATATAAATGTCATGTTTATACACAAGCACATTGTAAACTTATAAATGTCATGCTTATACACCAGCACATTGTAAACTTATAAATATCATGCTTATACACTAGTACATTGTAAACTTATACATGTCATGCTGATACACCAGCACATTGTAAACTTATAAATGTCATGCTTATTCACTAGCACAATGTAAACTTATAAATGTCATGCTTATACACCAGCACATTGTAAATATATAAATGTCATACCTATACACTAGTACATTGTAAAACTTATAAATGTCATGTTTATACACCAGTACATTGTAAGTTTATACATGTCATGCTTATACACATATACATGTCATGTTTATACATCAGCACATTGTAAGCTTATACATGTCATGTTTATACACCAGCACATTGTAAACATATAAATGTCATGTTTATACATCAGCACATTGTAAACTTATAAATGTCATGCTTACACACTAGTACATTGTAAACTTATAAATGTCATGCTTATACACTAGCACAGTATAAACGTATAAATATCATGCTTATACACTAGCACATTATAAACTTATAAATATCATGCTTATACACCAGAACATTGTACACTTATAAATACCATGCTTATGCACTAGCACATTGTAAACCTATAAATGTCATGCTTATACATCAGCACATTGTAAGATAATAAATATCATGCTTATACACTAGCACATTGTAAACTTATAAATATCATGTTTATACACTAGCACAATGTAAACTTATAAATGTCATGCTTATACACTAGCTCATTATAAACATATAAATGCCATGCTTATACAATAGCACATTGTAGTAAACATATAAATGTCATGCTTATTCACTAGCACATTGTAAACTTATAGATGTCATGCTTATACACTAGCACATTGTAGTAAACTTATAACGGTCATGCTTATACACTAGCACATTGTACACTTATAAATGCCATGCTTATACACAAGCACATTGTAAACATATAAATGTCATGTTTATACAACAGCACATTGTAAACTTATAAATGTCATGCTTATACACTAGAACATTGTAAACTTATAAATCGCATGCTTATACACCCGCACATTGTAAATAAACATATCAATGTCATGTTTATACACCAGCACATTGTAAACTTATAAATGTCATACTTATACACATATAAATATCATGCTTATACACCAGCACAATGTAAACTTACAAATGTCATGCTTATGCACTAGCACATTGTAAACATATAAATATCATGCTTATACATCAGCACATTTTAAACATATAAATGTCATGCTTATACACTAGCACATTATAAACTTATAAATATCATGCTTATACACCAGCACATTGTAAACATATAAATGTCATGCTTATACACCATCACATTGTAAACTTATAAATATCATTCTTATGCACCAGCACATTGTAAACTTATAAATGTCATGCTTATGCACTAGCACATTGTAAACTTATGAATATCATGCTTATGCTCTAGCACATTGTAAACTTATAAATGTCATGTTTATACATCAGCACATTGTAAACTTTTAAATATCATGCTTATGCACCAGCACATTGTAAACAAATAATATCATGCATATACACCAGCACATTGTAAACTTATAAATGTCGTGATTATACACCAGCACATTGTAAACTTATAAATGTCGTGCTTATACACCAGCACATTGTAAACATATAAATGTCATGCTTATACACTAATACATTGTAAACTTATAAATATCATGCTTATACACTAGCACATTGTAATCTTATAAATGTCATGCTTATACACCAGCACATTGTAAACTTATAAATATCATGCTTATACACTAGTACATTGTAAACTTATAAATGTCATGCTGATACACCAGCACATTGTAAACTTATAAATGTCATGCTTATTCACTAGCACATTGTAAACTTATAAATGTCATGCTTATACACCAGCACATTGTAAATATATAAATGTCATGCCTATACACCAGCACAATGTAAACTTATAAATGTCATATCTATACACCAGCACATTGTAAGCATATAAATGTCATGCTTATAAACCAGTACATTGTAAACTTATAAATATCATGCTTATACACTAGTACATTGTAAACTTATAAATATCATGCTTATACATCAGCACATTGTAAACTAAACTCATAAATGTCATGCTTATACACCAGCGCATTGTAAACATATAAATGTCATGCTTATACACTAGCACATTATAAACTTATAAATATCATGCTTATACACCAGCACATTGTAAACATATAAATGTCATGCTTATACACCATCACATTGTAAACTTATAAATATCATGCTTATGCACCAGCACATTGTAAACTTATAAATGTCATGCTTATGCACCAGCACATTGTAAACTTATAAATGTCATGCTTATGCACTAGCACATTGTAAACTTATAAATATCATGCTTATGCACTAGCACATTGTAAACTTATAAATGTCATGTTTATACATCAGCACATTGTAAACTTTTAAATATCATGCTTATGCACCAGCACATTGTAAACTTATAATATCATGCATATACACAAGCACATTGTAAACTTATAAATGTCATGCTTATACACTAGTACATTGTAAACTTATAAATGTCATGCTGATACACCAGCACATTGTAAACTTATAAATGTCATGCTTATTCACTAGCATATTGTAAACTTATAAATGTCATGCTTATACACCAGCACATTGTAAATATATAAATGTCATGCCTATACACTAGTACATTGTAAAACTTATAAATGTCATGTTTATACACCAGTACATTGTACGTTTATACATGTCATGCTTATACACATATACATGTCATGTTTATACCTCAGCACATTGTAAGCTTATTCATGTCATGTTTATACACCAGCACAGTGTAAACATATAAATGTCATGTTTATACATCAGCACATTGTAAACTTATAAATGTCATGCTTATACACTAGCACAGTATAAACGTATAAATATCATGCTTATACACTAGCACATTATAAACTTATAACTATCATGCTTATACACCAGCACATTGTAAACTTATAAATACCATGCTTATGCACTAGCACATTGTAAACCTATAAATGTCTTGCTTATACATCAGCACATTGTAAGCTAATAAATATCATGCTTATACACCAGCACATTGTAAACTTATAAATATCATGTTTTACACTAGCACAATGTAAACTTATAAATGTCATGCTTATACACTAGCACATTATAAACATATAAATGCCATGCTTATACAATAGCACATTGTAGTAAACATATAAATGTCATGCTTATACACTAGCACATTGTAAACTTATAGATGTCATGCTTATACACTAGCACATTGTAGTAAACTTATAAATGTCATGCTTATACACTAGCACATTGTAAACTTATAAATGCCATGCTTATACACTAGCACATTGTAAATATATAAATGTCATGTTTATACAACAGCACATTGTAAACTTATATATGTCATGCTTATACACTAGAACATTGTAAACTTATAAATGCCATGCTTATACACTAGCACATTGTAAACATATAAATGTCATGTTTATACAACAGCACATTGTAAACTTATAAATCTCATGCTTATACACCAGCACAGTATAAACATATAAATGTCATGTTTATACACTAGCACATTGTAAACTTATAAATATCATGCTTATACACCAGCACAATGTAAACTTATAAATGTCATGCTTATGCACTAGCACATTGTAAACATATAAATGTCCTGCTTATACATCAGCACATTTTAAACATATAAATGTCATGCTTATACACTAGCACATTATAAACTTATAAATATCATGCTTATACACCAGCACATTGTAAACATATAAATGTCATGCTTATACACCAGCACATTGTAAACTTATAAATATCATGCTTATACACCAGCACATTGTAAACTTATAAATATCATGCTTATGCACCAGCACATTGTAAACTTATAAATGTCATGCTTATGCACTAGCACATTGTAAACCTATAAATATCATGTTTATGCACTAGCACATTGTAAACTTATAACTGTCATGTTTATACATCAGCACATTGTAAACTTTTAAATATCATGCTTATGCACCAGCACATTGTAAACTTATAAATGTCATGCTCATACACCAGCACATTATAAACTTATAAATGTCATGCTTATACACTAGCACATTATAAACTTATACATGTCATGCTTATATACCAGCAAATTGTAAACTTATAAATGTCATGTTTATATTTTTGCACATTGTAAACATATAAATGTCATGCTTATGCACTAGCACATTGTAAACTTATAAATGTCATGTTTATACACCAGCACATTGTAAGCCTATAAATGAAATGCGTATACACTAGCACATTGTAAAGGTATAAATGTCATGCTTATACAATAGCACATTGTAAACTTATAAATGTCATGTTTATTCATCAACACATTGTAAACTTATACACGTCATGCTTATACACTAGCACATTGTAAACTTATCAATGTCATGCTTATACACTAGCACATTGTAAACTTATAAATGTCATGCTTATACACCAGCACATTGTAAACTTATAAATATCATGCTTATACACTAGTACATTGTAAACTTATAAATGTCATGCTGATACACCAGCACATTGTAAACTTATAAATGTCATGCTTATTCACTAGCACATTGTAAACTTATAAATGTCATGCTTATACACCAGCACATTGTAAATATATAAATGTCATGCCTATACACCAGCACAATGTAAACTTATAAATGTCATGCTTATACACCAGCACATTGTAAGCATATAAATGTCATGCTTATACACCAGCACATTGTAAACTTATAAATGTCATGTTTATACACTAGCACATTGTAAACATATAAATGTCATGTTTATACACAAGCACATTGTAAACTTATACATGTCATGCTTATACACTAGTACATTGTAAACTTATAAATGTCATGCTGATACACCAGCACATTGTAAACTTATAAATGTCATGCTTATTCACTAGCACATTGTAAACTTATAAATGTCATGCTTATACACCAGCACATTGTAAATATATAAATGTCATGCCTATACACTAGTACATTGTAAAACTTATAAATGTCATGTTTATACACCAGTACATTGTAAGTTTATACATATCATGCTTATACACATATACATGTCATGTTTATACCTCAGCACATTGTAAGCTTATACATGTCATGTTTATACACCAGCACATTGTAAACATATAAATGTCATGTTTATACATCAGCACATTGTAAACTTATAATTGTCATTCTTATACACTAGCACAGTATAAACGTATAAATATCATGCTTATACACTAGCACATTATAAACTTATAACTATCATGCTTATACACCAGCACATTGTAAACTTATAAATACCATGCGTATGCACTAGCACATTATAAACCTATAAATGTCATGCTTATACATCAGCACATTGTAAGCTAATAAATATCATGCTTATACACTAGCACATTGTAAACTTATAAATATCATGTTTATACACTAGCACAATGTAAACTTATAGATGTCATGCTTATACACTAGCACATTATAAACATATAAATGCCATGCTTATACAATAGCACATTGTAGTAAACATATAAATGTCATGCTTATACACTAGCACATTGTAAACTTATAGATGTCATGCTTATACACTAGCACATTGTAGTAAATTTATAAATGTCATGCTTATACACTAGCACATTGTAAACTTATAAATGCCATGCTTATACAATAGCACATTGTAAACCTATAAATATCATGTTTATGCACTAGCACATTGTAAACTTATAACTGTCATGTTTAAACATCAGCACATTGTAAACTTTTAAATATCATGCTTATGCACCAGCACATTGTAAACTTATAAATGTCATGCTCATACACCAGCACATTATAAACTTATAAATGTCATGCTTATACATCAGCACATTGTAAGCTAATAAATATCATGCTTATACACTAGCACATTGTAAACTTATAAATATCATGTTTATACACTAGCACAATGTAAACTTATAGATGTCATGCTTATACACTAGCACATTATAAACATATAAATGCCATGCTTATACAATAGCACATTGTAGTAAACATATAAATGTCATGCTTATACACTAGCACATTGTAAACTTATAGATGTCATGCTTATACACTAGCACATTGTAGTAAACTTATAAATGTCATGCTTATACACTAGCACATTGTAAACTTATAAATGCCATGCTTATACACTAGCACATTGTAAACATATAAATGTCATGTTTATACAACAGCACATTGTAAACTTATATATGTCATGCTTATACACTAGCACATTGTAAACTTATAAATCGCATGCTTATACACACGCACATTGTAAATAAACATATCAATGTCATGTTTATACACCAGCACATTGTAAACTTATAAATGTCATGCTTATACACATATAAATATCATGCTTATACACCAGCACAATGTAAACTTATAAATGTCATGCTTATGCACTAGCACATTGTAAACATATAAATATCCTGCTTATACATCAGCAGATTTTAAACATATAAATGTCATGCTTATACACTAGCACATTATAAACTTATAAATATCATGCTTATACACCAGCACATTGTAAACATATAAATGTCATGCTTATACACCAGCACATTGTAAACTTATAAATATCATGCTTATACACCAGCACATTGTAAACTAATAAATATCATGCTTATGCACCAGCACATTGTAAACTTATAAATGTCATGCTTATGCACTAGCACATTGTAAACCTATAAATATCATGTTTATGCACTAGCACATTGTAAACTTATAACTGTCATGTTTAAACATCAGCACATTGTAAACTTTTAAATATCATGCTTATGCACCAGCACATTGTAAACTTATAAATGTCATGCTCATACACCAGCACATTATAAACTTATAAATGTCATGCTTATACACTAGCACATTATAAACTTATACATGTCATGCTTATATACCAGCAAATTGTAAACTTATAAATGTCATGTTTATATTTTAGCACATTGTAAACATATAAATGTCATGCTTATGCACTAGCACATTGTAAACTTATAAATGTCATGTTTATACACCAGCACATTGTAAGCCTATAAATGAAATGCTTATACACTAGCACATTGTAAAGGTATAAATGTCATGCTTATACAATAGCACATTGTAAACTTATAAATGTCATGTTTATTCATCAACACATTGTAAATTTATACACGTCATGCTTATACACTAGCACATTGTAACCATATAAATGTCATGTTTATACACCAGTACATTGTAAACTTATAAATATCATGTTTATACACTAGCACATTGTAAACATATAAATGTCATGCTTATACACCAGCACATTGTAAACATATACATGTCATGCTTATACACCAGCACATTGTAAACATATAGATGTCATGCTTATACACCAGTACATTGTAAACTTATAAATGTCATGCTTATACACCAGCACATTGTAAACTTATAAATATCATGCTTATACACCAGCACATTGTAAACATATAAATATCATGCTTATACACTAGTACATTGTAAACTTATAAATATCATGCTTATACATCAGCATATTGTAAACATATAAATATCATGTTTATACACCAGCACATTGTAAACATATAAATGTCATGCTTATACATCAGCACATTGTAAACTTACAAATATCATGCTTATACACCAGCACATTGTAAAGATATAAATATCATGCTTATACACTAGTACATTGTAAACTTATAAATATCATGCTTATACATCAGCACATTGTAAACTTATACATTTCATGCTTATACACTAGCACATTGTAACCATATAAATGTCATGTTTATACACCAGCACATTGTAAACTTATAAATGTCATGCTTATACACCAGCACATTGTAAACTTATACATGGCATGCTTATACACTAGAACATTGTAAACATATAAATGTCATGCTTATACACCAGCACATTGTAAACTTATAAATATCATGCTTATACACCAGCACATTGCAACCACATAAATGTCATGTTGATACACTAGCACATTGTAAACATATAAATGTCATGCTTATACACAAGCACACTGTAAACATATAAATGTCATGCTTATACACCAGCACAATGTAAACATATAAATGTCATGCTTATACACCAGCACATTGTAAGCATATAAATGTCATGCTTATACACCAGCACATTGTAAACTTATAAATGTCATGTTTATACACTAGCACATTGTAAGTATATAAATGTCATGATTATACATCAGCACATTGTAAACTTATAATGTCATGTTTATACACTAGCACATTGTAAACTTATAAATGTCATGCTTATACATCAGCACATTGTAAACTTATAAATGTCATGCTTATACACTAGCACATTGTAAACATATAAATGTCATGCTTATACACCAGCACATTGTAAACGTATACATGTCATGCTTATATATCAGCACATTGTAAACTTATAAATGTCAGGCTTATACACCAGCACATTGTAAACTTATAAATGTCATGCTTATACACTAGCACAATGTAAACCTATAAATGTCATGCTTATACATCAGCACATTGTAAATTAAACTCATAAATGTCATGCTTATACACCAGCGCATTGTAAACTTATAAATGTCATGTTTATACATCAGCACATTGTAAACATATAAATATCATGCTTATACACCAGCACAATGTAAACTTATAAATGTCATGTTTATACACTTGTACATTGTAAACTTATAAATGTCATGCTTATGCATCAGCACATTGTAAACTTATAATATCATGCATATACACCAGCACATTGTAAACTTATAAATGTCGTGCTTATACACCAGCACATTGTAAACTTATAAATGCCGTGCTTATACACCAGCACATTGTAAACATATAAATGTCATGCTTATACACTAATACATTGTAAAGTTATAAATATCATGCTTATACACTAGTACATTGTAAACTTATCAATGTCATGCTTATACACTAGCACATTGTAAACTTATAAATGTCATGCTTATACACCAGCACATTGCAAACACATAAATGTCATGTTTATACACTAGGACATTGTAAACAAATAAATGTCATGCTTATACACCAGCACATTGTAAACATATAAATGTCATGTTTATACACCAGCACATTGTAAACTTAAAAATGTCATGCTTATAAACCAGCACATTGTAAACTTATAAATGTCATGCTTATACACTAGAACATTGTAAACATATAAATATCATGCTTATGCACTAGCACACTGTAAACTTATAAATGTCATGTTTATACATCAGCACATTGTAAACTTTTAAATATCATGCTTATGCACCAGCACATTGTAAACTTATAAATGTCATGCTCATACACCAGCACATGATAAACTTATAAATGTCATGCTTATACACTAGCACATTATAAACTTATAAATGTCATGCTTATACACTAGCACATTGTAAACATATAAATGTCATGCTTATACACCAGCACATTGTAAACTTATACATGTCATGCTTATATATCAGCACATTGTAAACTTATAAATGTCAGGCTTATACACCAGCACATTGTAAACTTATAAATGTCATGCTTATACACTAGCACAATGTAAACCTATAAATGTCATGCTTATACATCAGCACATTGTAAATTAAACTCATAAATGTCATGCTTATACACCAGCGCATTGTAAACTTATAAATGTCATGTTTATACATCAGCACATTGTAAACATATAAATATCATGCTTATACACCAGCACAATGTAAACTTATAATATCATGCATATACACCAGCACATTGTAAACTTATAAATGTCGTGCTTATACACCAGCACATTGTAAACTTATAAATGCCGTGCTTATACACCAGCACATTGTAAACATATAAATGTCATGCTTATACACTAATACATTGTAAACTTATAAATATCATGCTTATACACTAGTACATTGTAAACTTATCAATGTCATGCTTATACACTAGCACATTGTAAACTTATAAATGTCATGCTTATACACCAGCACATTGTAAACTTATAAATGTCTTGCTTATACACTAGAACATTGTAAACATATAAATGTCATGTTTATACAGCAGCCCATTTAAACTTATAAATGTCATGTTTATACACTAGCACATTGTAAACATATAAATGTCATGCTTATACACCAGCACATTGTAAACTTATAAATGTCATGCTTATACACCAGCACATTGCAAACACATAAATGTCATGTTTATACACTAGGACATTGTAAACAAATAAATGTCATGCTTATACACCAGCACATTGTAAACATATAAATGTCATGTTTATACACCAGCACATTGTAAACTTATAAATGTCATGCTTATAAACCAGCACATTGTAAACTTATAAATGTCATGCTTATACACTAGAACATTGTAAACATATAAATATCATGCTTATGCACTAGCACACTGTAAACTTATAAATGTCATGTTTATACATCAGCACATTGTAAACTTTTAAATATCATGCTTATGCACCAGCACATTGTAAACTTATAAATGTCATGCTCATACACCAGCACATTATAAACTTATAAATGTCATGCTTATACACTAGCACATTATAAACTTATACATGTCATGCTTATATACCAGCAAATTGTAAACTTATAAATGTCATGTTTATATTTTAGCACATTGTAAACATATAAATGTCATGCTTATACACTAGCACATTGTAAACTTATAAATGTCATGTTTATACACCAGCACATTGTAAGCTTATAAATGACATGCTTATGCACTAGCACATTGTAAAGCTATAAATGTCATGCTTATACAATAGCACATTGTAAACTTATAAATGTCATGTTTATTCATCAACACATTGTAAACTTATACACGTCATGCTTATACACTAGCACATTGTAAACATATAAATATCATGCTTATACACTAGTACATTGTAAACTTATAAATATCATGCTTATACATCAGCATATTGTAAACTTATACATGGCATGCTTATACACTAGAACATTGTAAACATATACATGTCATGTTTATACACCAGCACATTGTAAGCTTATAAATGTCATGCTTATACAGCAGCCCATTTAAACTTATAAATGTCATGTTTATACACTAGCACATTGTAAACATATAAATGTCATGCTTATACACCAGCACATTGTAAACTTATAAATGTCATGCTTATACACCAGCACATTGCAAACACATAAATGTCATGTTTATACACTAGCACATTGTAAACATATAAATGTCATGCTTATAAACAAGCAAATTGTAAACATATAAATGTCATGCTTATACACCAGCACAATGTAAACATATAAATGTCATGCTTATACACCAGCACATTGTAAGCATATAAATGACATGCTTATACACCAGCACATTGTAAACTTATAAATGTCATGTTTATAAACTAGCACATTGTAAACATATAAATGTCATGCTTATACATCAGCACATTGTAAACTAATAATGTCATGTTTATACACTAGCACATTGTAAACTTATAAATGTCATGCTTATACATCAGCATATTGTAAACTTATAAATGTCATGCTTATACACTAGCACATTGTAAACATATAAATGACATGCTTATACACCAGCACATTGTAAACTTATACATGTCATGCTTATATATCAGCACATTGTAAACTTATAAATGTCAGGCTTATACACCAGCACATTGTAAACTTATAAATGTCATGCTTATACACTAGCACAATGTAAACCTATAAATGTCATGCTTATACATCAGCACATTGTAAATTAAACTCATAAATGTCATGCTTATACACCAGCGCATTGTAAACTTATAAATGTCATGTTTATACATCAGCACATTGTAAACATATAAATATCATGCTTATACACCAGCACAATGTAAACTTATAAATGTCATGTTTATACACTAGTACATTGTAAACTTATAAATGTCATGCTTATGCATCAGCACATTGTAAACTTATAATATCATGCATAAACACCAGCACATTGTAAACTTATAAATGTCGTGTTTATACACCAGCACATTGTAAACTTATAAATGTCGTGCTTATACACCAGCACATTGTAAACATATAAATGTCATGCTTATACACTAATACATTGTAAACTTATAACTATCATGCTTATACACTAGTACATTGTAAACTTATCAATGTCATGCTTATACACTAGCACATTGTAAACTTATAAATGTCATACTTATACACCAGCACATTGTAAACTTATAAATGTCTTGCTTATACACTAGAACATTGTAAACATATAAATGTCATGTTTATACACCAGCACATTGTAAGCTTATAAATGTCATGCTTATACAGCAGCCCATTTAAACTTATAAATGTCATGTTTATACACTAGCACATTGTAAACATATAAATATCATGCTTATGCACTAGCACATTGTAAACTTATAAATGTCATGTCTATACATCAGCACATTGTAAACTTTTAAATATCATGCTTATGCACCAGCACATTGTAAACTTATAAATGTCATGCTCATAAACCAGCACATTATAAACTTATAAATGTCATGTTTATACACCAGCACATTGTAAACTTATAAATGTCATGCTTATACACCAGCACATTGTAAACTTATAAATGTCATGCTTATACACTAGCACATTATAAACTTATACATGTCATGCTTATATACCAGCAAATTGTAAACTTATAAATGTCATGTTTATATTTTAGCACATTGTAAACATATAAATGTCATGCTTATACACTAGCACATTGTAAACTTATAAATGTCATGCTTATAAACCAGCACATTGTAAACTTATAAATGTCATGCTTATACACTAGAACATTGTAAACATATAAATATCATGCTTATGCACTAGCACACTGTAAACTTATAAATGTCATGTTTATACATCAGCACATTGTAAACTTTTAAATATCATGCTTATGCACCAGCACATTGTAAACTTATAAATGTCATGCTCATACACCAGCACATTATAAACTTATAAATGTCATGCTTATACACTAGCACATTATAAACTTATACATGTCATGCTTATATACCAGCAAATTGTAAACTTATAAATGTCATGTTTATATTTTAGCACATTGTAAACATATAAATGTCATGCTTATACACTAGCACATTGTAAACTTATAAATGTCATGTTTATACACCAGCACATTGTAAGCTTATAAATAACATGCTTATGCACTAGCACATTGTAAAGCTATAAATGTCATGCTTATACAATAGCACATTGTAAACTTATAAATGTCATGTTTATTCCTCCTCACATTGTAAACTTATACACGTCATGCTTATACACTAGCACATTGTAAACATATAAATATCATGCTTATACACTAGTACATTGTAAACTTATAAATATCATGCTTATACACTAGTACATTGTAAACTTATAAATAGCATGCTTATACACTAGTACATTGTAAACTTATAAATATCATGCTTATACACTAGCACATTGTAACCATATAAATATCATGCTTATACACTAGTACATTGTAAACTTATAAATAGCATGCTTATACATCAGAACATTGTAAACTTATAAATGTCATGCTTATACACTAGCACATTGTAACCATATAAATGTCATGTTTATACACCAGCACATTGTAAACTTATAAATGTCATGCTTATACACCAGCACATTGTAAACTTATACATGGCATGCTTATACACTAGAACATTGTAAACATATACATGTCATGTTTATACACCAGCACATTGTAAGCTTATAAATGTCATGCTTATACAGCAGCCCATTTAAACTTATAAATGTCATGTTTATACACTAGCACATTGTAAATATATAAATGTCATGCTTATACACCAGCACATTGTAAACTTATAAATGTCATGTTTATAAACTAGCACATTGTAAACATATAAATGTCATGCTTATACATCAGCACATTGTAAACTAATAATGTCATGTTTATACACTAGCACATTGTAAACTTATAAATGTCATGCTTATACATCAGCATATTGTAAACTTATAAATGTCATGCTTATACACTAGCACATTGTAAACATATAAATGACATGCTTATACACCAGCACATTGTAAACTTATTCATGTCATGCTTATATATCAGCACATTGTAAACTTATAAATGTCAGGCTTATACACCAGCACATTGTAAACTTATAAATGTCATGCTTATACACTAGCACAATGTAAACCTATAAATGTCATGCTTATACATCAGCACATTGTAAATTAAACTCATAAATGTCATGCTTATACACCAGCGCATTGTAAACTTATAAATGTCATGTTTATACATCAGCACATTGTAAACATATAAATATCATGCTTATACACCAGCACAATGTAACCTTATAAATGTCATGTTTATACACTAGTACATTGTAAACTTATAAATGTCATGCTTATGCATCAGCACATTGTAAACTTATAATATCATGCATAAATACCAGCACATTGTAAACTTATAAATGTCGTGCTTATACACCAGCACATTGTAAACTTATAAATGTCGTGCTTATACACCAGCGCATTGTAAACATATAAATGTCATGCTTATACACTAATACATTGTAAACTTATAAATATCATGCTTATACACTAGTACATTGTAAACTTATCAATGTCATGCTTATACACTAGCACATTGTAAACTTATAAATGTCATACTTATACACCAGCACATTGTAAACTTATAAATGTCTTGCTTATACACTAGAACATTGTAAACATATAAATGTCATGTTTATACACCAGCACATTGTAAGCTTATAAATGTCATGCTTATACAGCAGCACATTGTAAACTTATAAATGTCATGTCTATACATCAGCACATTGTAAACTTTTAAATATCATGCTTATGCACCAGCACATTGTAAACTTATAAATGTCATGCTCATACACCAGCACATTATAAACTTATAAATGTCATGTTTATACACCAGCACATTGTAAACTTATAAATGTCATGCTTATACACCAGCACATTGTAAACTTATAAATGTCATGCTTATACACTAGCACATTATAAACTTATACATGTCATGCTTATATACCAGCAAATTGTAAACTTATAAATGTCATGTTTATATTTTAGCACATTGTAAACATATAAATGTCATGCTTATACACTAGCACATTGTAAACTTATAAATGTCATGTTTATACACCAGCACATTGTAAGCTTATAAATGACATGCTTATACACTAGCACATTGTAAAGCTATAAATGTCATGCTTATACTATAGCACATTGTAAAGTTATAAATGTCATGTTTATTCATCAACACATTGTAAACTTATACACGTCATGCTTATACACTAGCACATTGTAAACATATAAATGTCATGTTTATACACCAGCACATTGTAAACTTATAAATATCATGTGTATACACTAGCACATTGTAAACATATAAATGTCATGCTTATACACCAGCACATTGTAAACTTATAAATGTCATGCTTATACACCAGAACATTGTAAACATATAAATGTCATGCTTATACACCAGCACATTGTAAACATATAAATGTCATGCTTATACACTAGAACATTGTAACCATATAAATGTCATGTTTATACACCAGCACATTGTAAACTTATAAATGTCATGCTTATACACCAGCACATTGTAAACTTATAAATGTCATGCTTATACACTAGAACATTGTAAACATATAAATGTCATGTTTATACACCAGCACATTGTAAACTTATAAATGTCATGCTTATACACCAGAACATTGTAAACATATAAATGTCATGCTTATACACCAGCACATTGTAAACATATAAATGTCATGTTTATACACTAGCACATTGTAAACATATAAATGTCATGCTTATACACCAGCACATTGTAAACTTATAAATGTCATGCTTATACACCAGCACATTGCAAACACATAAATGTCATGTTTATACACTAGCACATTGTAAACATATAAATGTCATGCTTATACACCAGCACATTGTAAACATATAAATGTCATGCTTATACACCAGCACAATGTAAACATATAAATGTCATGCTTATACACCAGCACATTGTAAGCATATAAATGTCATGCTTATACACCAGCACATTGTAAACTTATAAATGTCATGTTTATACACTAGCACATTGTAAACATATAAATGTCATGCTTATACATCAGCACATTGTAAACTTATAATGTCATGTTTATACACTAGCACATTGTAAACTTATAAATGTCATGCTTATACATCAGCACATTGTAAACTTATAAATGTCATGCTTATACACTAGCACATTGTAAACATATAAATGTCATGCTTATACACCAGCACATTGTAAACATATAAATGTCATGCTTATACACCAGCACATTATAAACTTATACATGTCATGCTTATATACCAGCAAATTGTAAACTTATAAATGTCCTGTTTATATTTTAGCACATTGTAAACATATAAATGTCATGCTTATACACTAGCACATTGTAAACTTATAAATGTCATGTTTATACACCAGCACATTGTAAGCTTATAAATGACATGCTTATACACTAGCACATTGTAAAGCTATAGATGTCATGCTTATACTATAGCACATTGTAAACTTATAAATGTCATGTTTATTCATCAACACATTGTAAACTTATACACGTCATGCTTATACACTAGCACATTGTAAACATATAAATGTCATGTTTATACACCAGCACATTGTAAACTTATAAATATCATGTTTATACACTAGCACATTGTAAACATATACATGTCATGCTTATACACCAGCACATTGTAAACTTATAAATGTCATGCTTATACACCAGAACATTGTAAACATATAAATGTCATGCTTATACACCAGCACATTGTAAACATATAAATGTCATGCTTATACACTAGAACATTGTAACCATATAAATGTCATGTTTATACACCAGCACATTGTAAACTTATAAATGTCATGCTTATACACCAGCACATTGTAAACTTATAAATGTCATGCTTATACACTAGAACATTGTAAACATATAAATGTCATGTTTATACACCAGCACATTGTAAGCTTATACATGTCATGCTTATACAGCAGCCCATTTAAACTTATAAATGTCATGTTTATACACTAGCACATTGTAAACATATAAATGTCATGCTTATACACCAGCACATTGTAAACTTATAAATGTCATGCTTATACACCAGCACATTGCAAACACATAAATGTCATGTTTATACACTATCACATTGTAAACATATAAATGTCATGCTTATACACCAGCACATTGTAAACATATAAATGTCATGCTTATACACCAGCACAATGTAAAAATATAAATGTCATGCTTATACACCAGCACATTGTAAGCATATAAATGTCATGCTTATACACCAGCACATTGTAAACTTATAAATGTCATGTTTATACACTAGCACATTGTAAACATATAAATGTCATGCTTATACATCAGCACATTGTAAACTTATAATGTCATGTTTATACACTAGCACATTGTAAACTTATAAATGTCATGCTTATACATCAGCACATTGTAAACTTATAAATGTCATGCTTATACACTAGCACATTGTAAACATATAAATGTCATGCTTATACACCAGCACATTGTAAACATATAAATGTCATGCTTATACACCAGCACATTGTAAACTTATACATGTCATGCTTATACATCAGCACATTGTAAACTTATAAATGTCAGGCTTATACACCAGCACATTGTAAACTTATAAATGTCATGCTTATACACTAGCACAATGTAAACATATAAATGTCATGCTTATACATCAGCACATTGTAAACTAAACTCATAAATGTCATGCTTATACACCAGCGCATTGTAAACTTATAATATCATGCATATACACCAGCACATTGTAAACATATAAATGTCATGCTTATACACTAATACATTGTAAACTTATAAATATCATGCTTATACACTAGTACATTGTAAACTTATCAATGTCATGCTTATACACTAGCACATTGTAAACTTATAAATGTCATGCTTATACACCAGCACATTGTAAACTTATAAATGTCATGCTTATACACTAGAACATTGTAAACATATAAATGTCATGTTTATACACCAGCACATTGTAAGCTTATAAATGTCATGCTTATACAGCAGCCCATTTAAACTTATAAATGTCATGTTTATACACTAGCACATTGTAAACATATAAATGTCATGCTTATACACCAGCACATTGTAAACTTATAAATGTCATGCTTATACACCAGCACATTGCAAACACATAAATGTCATGTTTATACACCAGCACATTGTAAACATATAAATGTCATGCTTATACACCAGCACATTGTAAACATATAAATGTCATGTTTATACACCAGCACATTGTAAACTTATAAATGTCATGCTTATACACCAGCACATTGTAAACTTATAAATGTCATACTTATACACTAGCACATTATAAACTTATACAGGTCATGCTTATATACCAGCAAATTGTAAACTTATAAATGTCATGTTTATATTTTAGCACATTGTAAACATATAAATGTCATGCTTATACACTAGCACATTGTAAACTTATAAATGTCATGTTTATACACCAGCACATTGTAAGCTTATAAATGACATGCTTATACACTAGCACATTGTAAAGTTATAAATGTCCTGCTTATACAATAGCACATTGTAAACTTATAAATGTCATGTTTATTCATCAACACATTGTAAACTTATACACGTCATGCTTATACACTAGCACATTGTAAACATATAAATGTCATGTTTATACACCAGCACATTGTAAACTTATAAATATCATGTTTATACACTAGCACATTGTAAACATATAAATGTCATGCTTATACACCAGCTCATTGTAAACATATACATGTCATGCTTATACACCAGCACATTGTAAACATATACATGTCATGCTTATACACTAGCACAATGTAAACCTATAAATGTCATGCTTATACATCAGCACATTGTAAAGTAAACTCATAAATGTCATGCTTATACATCAGCGCATTGTAAACTTATAAATGTCATGTTTATACATCAGCACATTGTAAACATATAAATATCATGCTTATCCACCAGCACAATGTAACCTTATAAATGTCATGTTTATACACTAGTACATTGTAAACTTATAAATGTCATGCTTATGCATCAGCACATTGTAAACTTATAATATCATGCATATACACCAGCACATTGTAAACTTATAAATGTCGTGCTTACACACCAGCACATTGTAAACTTATAAATGTCGTGCTTATACACCAGCACATTGTAAACATATAAATGTCATGCTTATACACTAATACATTGTAAACTTATAAATATCATGCTTATAAACTAGTACATTGTAAACTTATCAATGTCATGCTTATACACTAGCACATTGTAAACTTATAAATGTCATGCTTATACACCAGCACTATGTAAACTTATAAATGTCATGCTTATACACTAGAACATTGTAAACATATAAATGTCAAGGTTATACACCAACACATTGTAAGCTTATAAATGTCATGCTTATACAGCAGCCCATTTAAACTTATAAATGTCATGTTTATACACTAGCACATTGTAAACATATAAATGTCATGCTTATACACCAGCACATTGTAAACTTATAAATGTCATGCTTATACACCAGCACATTGCAAACACATAAATGTCATGTTTATACACTAGCACATTGTAAACATATAAATGTCATGCTTATACACCAGCACATTGTAAATATATAAATGTCATGTTTATACACCAGCACATTGTAAACTTATAAATGTCATGCTTATACACCAGCACATTGTAAACTTATAAATGTCATGCTTATACACTAGAACATTGTAAACATATAAATATCATGCTTATGCACTAGCACATTGTAAACTTATAAATGTCATGTTTATACATCAGCACATTGTACACTTTTAAATATCATGCTTATGCACCAGCACATTGTAAACTTATAAATGTCATGCTCATACACCAGCACATTATAAACTTATAAATGTCATGCTTATACACTAGCACATTATAAACTAATACAGGTCATGCTTATATACCAGCAAATTGTAAACTTATAAATGTCATGTTTATATTTTAGCACATTGTAAACATATAAATGTCATGCTTATACACTAGCACATTGTAAACTTATAAATGTCATGTTTATACACCAGCACATTGTAAGCTTATAAATGACATGCTTATACACTAGCACATTGTAAAGTTATAAATGTCCTGCTTATACAATAGCACATTGTAAACTTATAAATGTCATGTTTATTCATCAACACATTGTAAACTTATACACGTCATGCTTATACACTAGCACATTGTAAACATATAAATGTCATGTTTATACACCAGCACATTGTAAACTTATAAATATCATGTTTATACACTAGCACATTGTAAACATATAAATGTCATGCTTATACACCAGCTCATTCTAAACATATACATGTCATGCTTATACACCAGCACATTGTAAACATATACATGTCATGCTTATACACTAGCACAATGTAAACCTATAAATGTCATGATTATACATCAGCACATTGTAAAGTAAACTCATAAATGTCATGCTTATACATCAGCGCATTGTAAACTTATAAATGTCATGTTTATACATCAGCACATTGTAAACATATAAATATCATGCTTATCCAATAGCACAATGTAAACTTATAAATGTCATGTTTATACACTAGTACATTGTAAACTTATAAATGTCATGCTTATGCATCAGCACATTGTAAACTTATAATATCATGCATATACACCAGCACATTGTAAACTTATAAATGTCGTGCTTATACACCAGCACATTGTAAACTTATAAATGTCGTGCTTATACACCAGCACATTGTAAACATATAAATGTCATGCTTATACACTAATACATTGTAAACTTATAAATATCATGCTTATACACTAGTACATTGTAAACTTATCAATGTCATGCTTATACACTAGCACATTGTAAACTTATAAATGTCATGCTTATACACCAGCACTATGTAAACTTATAAATGTCATGCTTATACACTAGAACATTGTAAACATATAAATATCAAGTTTATACACCAGCACATTGTAAGCTTATAAATGTCATGCTTATACAGCAGCCCATTTAAACTTATAAATGTCATGTTTATACACTAGCACATTGTAAACATATAAATGTCATGCTTATAATAGCACATTGTAAACTTATAAATGTCATGTTTATTCATCAACACATTGTAAACTTATACACGTCATGCTTATACACTAGCACATTGTAAACATATAAATGTCATGTTTATACACCAGCACATTGTAAACTTATAAATATCATGTTTATACACTAGCACATTGTAAACATATAAATGTCATGCTTATACACCAGCTCATTCTAAACATATACATGTCATGCTTATACACCAGCACATTGTAAACATATACATGTCATGCTTATACACTAGCACAATGTAAACCTATAAATGTCATGCTTATACATCAGCACATTGTAAAGTAAACTCATAAATGTCATGCTTATACATCAGCGCATTGTAAACTTATAAATGTCATGTTTATACATCAGCACATTGTAAACATATAAATATCATGCTTATCCAATAGCACAATGTAAACTTATAAATGTCATGTTTATACACTAGTACATTGTAAACTTATAAATGTCATGCTTATGCATCAGCACATTGTAAACTTATAATATCATGCATATACACCAGCACATTGTAAACTTATAAATGTCGTGCTTATACACCAGCACATTGTAAACTTATAAATGTCGTGCTTATACACCAGCACATTGTAAACATATAAATGTCATGCTTATACACTAATACATTGTAAACTTATAAATATCATGCTTATACACTAGTACATTGTAAACTTATCAATGTCATGCTTATACACTAGCACATTGTAAACTTATAAATGTCATGCTTATACACCAGCACTATGTAAACTTATAAATGTCATGCTTATACACTAGAACATTGTAAACATATAAATATCAAGTTTATACACCAGCACATTGTAAGCTTATAAATGTCATGCTTATACAGCAGCCCATTTAAACTTATAAATGTCATGTTTATACACTAGCACATTGTAAACATATAAATGTCATGCTTATACACCAGCACATTGTAAACTTATAAATGTCATGCTTATACACCAGCACATTGCAAACACATAAATGTCATGTTTATACACTAGCACATTGTAAACATATAAATGTCATGCTTATACACCAGCACATTGTAAATATATAAATGTCATGTTTATACACCAGCACATTGTAAACTTATAAATGTCATGCTTATACACCAGCACATTGTAAACTTATAAATGTCATGCTTATACACTAGAACATTGTAAACATATAAATATCATGCTTATGCACTAGCACATTGTAAACTTATAAATGTCATGTTTATACATCAGCACATTGTACACTTTTAAATATCATGCTTATGCACCAGCACATTGTAAACTTATAAATGTCATGCTCATACACCAGCACATTATAAACTTATAAATGTCATGCTTATACACTAGCACATTATAAACTAATACAGGTCATGCTTATATACCAGCAAATTGTAAACTTATAAATGTCATGTTTATATTTTAGCACATTGTAAACATATAAATGTCATGCTTATACACTAGCACATTGTAAACTTATAAATGTCATGTTTATACACCAGCACATTGTAAGCTTATAAATGACATGCTTATACACTAGCACATTGTAAAGTTATAAATGTCATGCTTATACAATAGCACATTGTAAACTTATAAATGTCATGTTTATTCTTCAACACATTGTAAACTTATACACGTCATGCTCATACACTAGCACATTGTAAACATATAAATGTCATGTTTATACACCAGCACATTGTAAACTTATAAATATCATGTTTATACACTAGCACATTGTAAACATATAAATGTCATGCTTATACACCAGCTCATTGTAAACATATACATGTCATGCTTATACACCAGTACATTGTAAACATATACATGTCATGCTTATACACCAGCACATTGTAAACTTATAAATGTCATGCTTATGCACCAGCACATTGTAAACTTATAAATATCATGCTTATACACCAGAACATTGTAAACATATAAATGTCATGCTTATACATCAGCACATTGTAAACTTACAAATATCATGCTTATAGACAAGCACATTGTAAACTTATAAATATCATGCTTATACACCAGCACATTGTAAACATATAAATATCATGCTTATACAGTAGTACATTGTACACTTATAAATATCATGCTTATACATCAGCACATTGTAAACTTATAAATGTCATGCTTATACACCAGCACATTGTAAACTTTTAAATGTCATGCTTATACACTAGAACATTGTAAACATATAAATGTCATTTTTATACACCAGCACATTGCAAGCTTATAAATGTCATGCTTATACAGCAGCCCATTTAAACTTATAAATGTCATGTTTATACACTAGCACATTGTAAACATATAAATGTCATGCTTATACACCAGCACATTGTAAACTTATAAATGTCATGCTTATACACCAGCACATTGCAAACACATAAATGTCATGTTTATACACTAGCACATTGTAGACATATAAATGTCATGCTTATACACCAGCACATTGTAAACATATAAATGTCATGTTTATACACCAGCACATTGTAAGCTTATAAATGTCATGCGTATACACTAGCACATTGTAAACATATAAATGTCATGCTTATACACCAGCACATTGTAAACTTATAAATGTCAAGCTTATACATCAGCACATTGTAAACATATAAATGTCATGCTTATACACTAGCACAATGTAAACATATAAATGTCATGTTTATACACCAGCACATTGTAAGATTATACATGTCATGCTTATACATCAGCACATTGTAAACATACAAATGTCATGCTTATACACCAGCACATTGTAAACTTATAAATGTCATGTTTATACACTAGCACATTGTAATCTTATAAATGTCATGTTTATACACTTATAAATGTCATGCTTATACACTAATAAATGTCATGGTTACTGACTTATAAATGTCATGCTTATACACTTATACATGTCATGTTTATACACTAATAAATGTCATGCTTATACACCAGTGCATTGTAAACTTATAAATGTCATGTTTATACACTAGTACATTGTAAACTTATAAATGTCATGTTTATGCATCAGCACATTGTAAACTTATAATATCATGCATATACACCAGCACATTGTAAACTTATAAATGTCGTGCTTATACACCAGCACATTGTAAACTTATAAATGTCGTGCTTATACACTAATACATTGTACACTTATAAATATCATGCTTATACACTAGTACATTGTAAACTTATCAATGTCATGCTTATACACTAGCACATTGTAAACTTATAAATGTCATGCTTATACACCAGCACATTGTAAACTTATAAATGTCATGCTTATACACTAGAACATTGTAAACATATAAATGTCATGTTTATACACCAGCACATTATAAACTTATACATGTCATGCTTATATACCAGCCAATGGTAAACTCATAAATGTCATGTTTATATTTTAGCACATTGTAAACATATAAATGTCATGCTTATACACTAGCACATTGTAAACTTATAAATGTCATGTTTATACACCAGCACATTGTAAGCTTATAAATGACATTCTTATACACTAGCACATTGTAAAGTTATAAATGTCATGCTTATACAATAGCACATTGTAAACTTATACACGTCATGCTTATAAACTAGCACATTGTAAACATATAAATGTCATGTTTATATACCAGCACATTGTAAACTTATAAATATCATGTTTATACACTAGCACATTGTAAACAAATAAATGTCATGCTTATACACCAGCACATTGTAAACATATACATGTCATGCTTATACACCAGCACATTGTAAACATATACATGTCATGCTTATACACCAGCACATTGTAAACTTATAAATATCATGCTTATACACCAGCTCATTGTAAACTTATAAATATCATGCTTATACACCAGCACATTGTAAACATATAAATGTCATGCTTATACATCAGCACATTGTAAACTTACAAATATCATGCTTATACACAAGCACATTGTAAACTTATAAATATCATGCTTATACACCAGCACATTGTAAACATATAAATATCATGCTTATACACTAGTACATTGTAAATTTATAAATATCATGCTTATACATCAGCACATTGTAAACTTATAATATCATGCATATACACCAGCACATTGTAAACTTATAAATGTCGTGCTTATACACCAGCACATTGTAAACTTATAAATGTCGTGCTTATACACTAATACATTGTACACTTATAAATATCATGCTTATACACTAGTACATTGTAAACTTATCAATGTCATGCTTATACACTAGCACATTGTAAACTTATAAATGTCATGCTTATACACCAGCACATTGTAAACTTATAAATGTCATGCTTATAACATTGTAAACATATAAATGTCATGTTTATACACCAGCACATTATAAACTTATACATGTCATGCTTATATACCAGCCAATGGTAAACTCATAAATGTCATGTTTATATTTTAGCACATTGTAAACATATAAATGTCATGCTTATACACTAGCACATTGTAAACTTATAAATGTCATGTTTATAAACCAGCACATTGTAAGCTTATAAATGACATTCTTATACACTAGCACATTGTAAAGTTATAAATGTCATGCTTATACAATAGCACATTGTAAACTTATACACGTCATGCTTATAAACTAGCACATTGTAAACATATAAATGTCATGTTTATACACCAGCACATTGTAAACTTATAAATATCATGTTTATACACTAGCACATTGTAAACAAATAAATGTCATGCTTATACACCAGCACATTGTAAACTTATACACGTCATGCTTATAAACTAGCACATTGTAAACATATAAATGTCATGTTTATACACCAGCACATTGTAAACTTATAAATATCATGTTTATGCACAAGCACATTGTAAACTTATAAATATCATGCTTATACACCAGCACATTGTAATCATATAAATATCATGCTTATACACTAGTACATTGTAAATTTATAAATATCATGCTTATACATCAGCACATTATAAACTTATACATGTCATGCTTATACAGTAGCACATTGTAACCATATAAATGTCATGTTTATACACCAGCACATTGTAAACTTATAAATGTCATGCTTATACACCAGCACATTGTAAACTTATAAATGTCATGTTTATTCAACAGCACATTGTAAACTTATAAATGTCATGCTTATGCACCAGCACATTGTAAACATATAAATGTCATGTTTATACAACAGCACATTGTAAACTTATAAATCGCATGCTTATACACCCGCACATTGTAAATAAACATATAAATGTCATGTTTATACACATATAAATATCATGCTTATACACCAGCACAATGTAAACTTATAAATGACATGCTTATGCACTAGCACATTGTAAACATATAAATATCATGCTTATACATCAGCACATTGTAAACTTATAATATCATGTTTATACACTAGCACATTGTAAACATATATATGTCATGCTTATACACCAGCACAATGTAAACATATAAATGTCATGCTTATACACCAGCACATTGTTAGCATATAAATGTCATGCTTATACACGAGCACATTGTAAACTTATAAATGTCATGTTTATACACTAGCACATTGTAAACATATAAATGTCATGCTTATACATCAGCACATTGTAAACTTATAGTATCATGTTTATACACTAGCACATTGTAAACATATAAATATCTTGCTTATACACCAGCACATTGTAAACATATAAATGTCGTGTTTATACACCAGCACATTGTAAAAATATAAATATCATGCTTATACACCTGCACATTGTAAACTTATAAGTGTCATGCTTATACATCAGCACATTGTAAACTTATAAAGATCATGCTTATACACCAGCACATTGTAAACTTATACATGTCATGCTTATACATCAGCACATTGTAAACTCATAAAGATCATGCTTATACACCAGCACATTGTAAACTTATAAATGTCATGCTTATACACTAGCACAATGTAAACTTATAAATGTCATGCTTATACACCAGCACATTGTAAACTTATAAATGTTATGCTTATACACTAGCACATTGTAAAACTTATAAATGTCATGCATATACACCAGCACATTGTAAATATATAAATGTCATGCTTATACACTATTACATTGTAAAACTTATAAATGCCATGTTTATACACCAATACATTGTAAGTTTATACATGTCATGCTAATACACATATAAATGTCATGTTTATACATCAATACATTGTAAGCTTATACATGTCATGATTATACATCAGCACATTGTAAACATATAAATGTCATGTTTATACACCAGCACATTGTAAACTTATAAATATCATGTTTATACACTAGCACATTGTAAACATATAAATGTCATGCTTATACACCAGCACATTGTAAACATATACATGTCATGCTTATACACCAGCACATTGTAAACATATACATGTCATGCTTATACACCAGCACATTGTAAACTTATAAATGTCATGCTTATACACCAGCACATTGTAAACTTATAAATATCATGCTTATACACCAGCACATTGTAAAAATATAAATGTCATGCTTATACATCAGCACATTGTAAACTTACAAATATCATGCTTATACACAAGCACATTGTAAACTTATAAATATCATGCTTATACACCAGCACATTGTAAACATATAAATATCATGCTTATACACTAGTACATTGTAACAATATAAATGTCATGTTTATACACCAGCACATTGTAAACTTATAAATGTCATGTTTATTCACCAGCACATTGTAAACTTATAAATGTCATGCTTATGCACCAGCACATTGTAAACATATAAATGTCATGTTTATACAACAGCACATTGTAAACTTATAAATCTCATGCTTATACACCCGCACATTGTAAATAAACATATAAATGTTATGTTTATACACCAGCACATTGTAAACTTATAAATGTCATGCTTATGCACTAGCACATTGTAAACATATAAATATCATGCTTATACATCAGCACATTGTAAACTTATAATGTCATGCTTATACACCAGCACAATGTAAACATATAAATGTCATGCTTATACACCAGCACATTGTTAGCATATAAATGTCATGCTTATACACCAGCACATTGTAAACTTATAAATGTCATGTTTATACACTAGCACAGTGTAAACATATAAATGTCATGTTTATACACTAGCACATTGTAAACATATAACTGTCATGCTTATACATCAGCACATTGTAAACTTATAATATCATGTTTATACACTAGCACATTGTAAACATATAAATATCATGCTTATACACCAGCACATTGTAAACATATAAATGTCGTGCTTATACACCAGCACATTGTAAACATATAAATGTCATGCTTATACACCTGCACATTGTAAACTTATAAGTGTCATGCTTATACACCAGCACATTGTAAACATATAAATATCATGCTTATACACTAGTACATTGTAAACTTATAAATATCATGCTTATACATCAGCACATTGTAAACTTATAAATGTCATGTTTATTCACCAGCACATTGTAAACTTATAAATGTCATGCTTATGCACCAGCACATTGTAAACATATAAATGTCATGTTTATACAACAGCACATTGTAAACTTATAAATCGCATGCTTATACACCAGCACATTGTAAATAAACATATAAATGTCATGTTTATACACCAGCACATTGTAAACTTATAAATGTCATGCTTATACACATATAAATATCATGCTTATACACCAGCACAATGTAAACTTATAAATGTCATGCTTATGCACTAGCACATTGTAAACATATAAATATCATGCTTATACATCAGCACATTGTAAACTTATAATATCATGTTTATACACTAGCACATTGTAAAGATACAAATGTCATGTTTATACACCAGCACTATGTAAACATATAAATGTCATGCTTATACACCAGCACATGGTTAGCATATAAATGTCATGCTTATACACGAGCACATTGTAAACTTATAAATGTCATGTTTATACACTAGCACATTGTAAATAAACATATACATGTCATGCTTATACACATATAAATATCATGCTTATACACCAGCACAATGTAAACTTATAAATGTCATGCTTATGCACTAGCACATTGTAAACTTATAAAGATCATGCTTATACACAAGCACATTGTAAACTTATAAATGTCTTGCTTATACACTAGCACAATGTAAACTTATAAATGTCATGCTTATACATCAATACATTGTAAGTTTATACATGTCATGCTAATACACATATAAATGTCATGTTTATACATCAATACATTGTAAGCTTATACATGTCATGCTTATACATCAGCACATTGTAAACATATAAATGTCATGTTTATACAACAGCACATTGTAAACTTATAAATCGCATGCTTATACACCAGCACATTGTAAATAAACATATAAATGTCATGTTTATACACCAGCACATTGTAAACTTATAAATGTCATGCTTATACACATATAAATATCATGCTTATACACCAGCACAATGTAAACTTATAAATGTCATGCTTATGCACTAGCACATTGTAAACATATAAATATCATGCTTATACATCAGCACATTGTAAACTTATAATATCATGTTTATACACTAGCACATTGTAAAGATACAAATGTCATGTTTATACACCAGCACTATGTAAACATATAAATGTCATGCTTATACACCAGCACATGGTTAGCATATAAATGTCATGCTTATACACGAGCACATTGTAAACTTATAAATGTCATGTTTATACACTAGCACATTGTAAATAAACATATACATGTCATGCTTATACACATATAAATATCATGCTTATACACCAGCACAATGTAAACTTATAAATGTCATGCTTATGCACTAGCACATTGTAAACTTATAAAGATCATGCTTATACACAAGCACATTGTAAACTTATAAATGTCTTGCTTATACACTAGCACAATGTAAACTTATAAATGTCATGCTTATACATCAATACATTGTAAGCTTATACATGTCATGCTTATACATCAGCACATTGTAAACATATAAATGTCATGCTTATACACCAGCACATTGTAAACTTATAAATGTCATGTTTATACACTAGCACATTGTAAACTTATAAATGTCATGTTTATACACTTATAAATGTCATGCTTACTGACTTATAAATGTCATGCTTATACACTTATACATGTCATGTTTATACACTAATAAATGTCATGCTTATACACCAGCACATTGTAAACTTATAAATGTCATGCTTATACACTAGCACATTATAAACTTATAAATGTCATGCTTATACACTAGCACATTGTAAATATATAAATGTCATGCTTATACACCAATACATTGTAAGCTTATACATGTCATGCTTATACACCAGCACATTGTAAACTTATAAATATCATGCTTATGCACTAGCACATTGTAAACCTATAAATGTCATGCTTATACATCAGCACATTGTAAGCTTATAAATATCATGTTTATACACTAGCACATTGTAAACATATAAATGTCATGTTTATACACTAGCATATTGTAAAAATATAAATGTAATGCTTATACATCAATACATTGTAAGTTTATACATGTCATGCTAATACACATATAAATGTCATGTTTATACATCAATACATTGTAAGCTTATACATGTCATGCTTATACACCAGCACATTGTAAACTTATAAATGTCATGTTTATACACTAGCACATTGTAATCTTATAAATGTCATGTTTATACACTTATAAATGTCATGCTTACTGACTTATAAATGTCATGCTTATACACTTATACATGTCATGTTTATACACTAATAAATCTCATGCTTATACACCAGCACATTGTAAACTTATAAATGTCATGCTTATACAATAGCACATTATAAACTTATAAATGTCATGCTTATACACTAGCACATTGTAAATATATAAATGTCATGCTTATACACCAATACATTGTAAGCTTATACATGTCATGCTTATACACCAGCACATTGTAAACTTATAAATATCATGCTTATGCACTAGCACATTGTAAACCTATAAATGTCATGCTTATACATCAGCACATTGTAAGCTTATAAATATCATGCTTATACACTAGCACATTGTAATCTGATAAATATCATGTTTATACACTAGCACAATGTAAACCTATAAATGCCATGCTTATACAATAGCACATTATAAACTTATAAATGTCATGCTTATATACCAGCAAATTGTAAACTTATAAATGCCATGCTTATACAATAGCACATTGTAGTAAACATATAAATGTCATGCTTATACACTAGCACATTGTAAACTTATAAATGTCATGCTTATACTCTAGCACATTGTAGTAAACTTATAAATGTCATGCTTATACACTAGCACATTGTAAACTTATAAATGCCATGCTAATACACTAGCACATTGTAAACTTATAAATGTCATGCTTATACACTAGCACATTGTAAACTTATAAATGTCATGCTTATACACTAGCACATTGTAAACTTATAAATGTCATGTTTATTCACCAGCACATTGTAAACTTATAAATGTCATGCTTATGCACCAGCACATTGTAAACATATAAATGTCATGTTTATACAACAGCACATTGTAAACTTATAAATGTCATTCTTATACACTAGCACATTGTAAACTTATAAATCGCATGCTTATACACAAGCACATTGTAAATAAACATATAAATGTCTTGTTTATACACCAGCACATTGTAAACTTATAAATGTCATGCTTATACACATATAAATATCATGCTTATACACCAGCACAATGTAAACTTATAAATGTCATGCTTATGCACTAGCACATTGTAAACATATAAATATCATGCTTATACATCAGCACATTGTAAACATATAAATGTCATGCTTATACAATAGCACATTGTAAACATATAAATGTCATGCTTATACACCAGCACAATGTAGACATATAAATGTCATGCTTATACACCAGCACATTGTAAGCATATACATGTCATGCGTATACACCAGCACATTGTAAACCTATAAATGTCATGTTTATACACTAGCACATTGTAAACATATAAATGTCATGTTTATACACTAGCATATTGTAAACATATAAATGTCATGCTTATACATCAGCACATTGTAAACTTATAGTATCATGTCTATACACTAGCACATTGTAAACATATAAATATCATGCTTATACACCAGCACATTGTAAACATATAAATGTCGTGCTTATACACCAGCACATTGTAAACATATAAATGTCATGCTTATACACCTGCACATTGTAAACTTATAAGTGTCATACTTATACATCAGTACATTGTAAACTTATAAATGTCATGCGTATACACTAGCACATTGTAAACATATAAATGTCATGCTTATACACCAGCACATTGTAAACATATAAATGTCATGCTTATACACCAGCACATTGTAAACATATAAATGTCATGCTTATACACCAGCACATAGTAAACATATAAATGTCATGCTTATACACCAGCACATTGTAAACTTATACATGTCATGCTTATACATCAGCACATTGTAAACTTATAAATGTCATGCTTATACACCAGTACATTGTAAACTTATAAATGTCATGCTTATACACTAGCACAATGTAAACTTATAAATGTCATGCTTATAAACCAGCACATTGTAAATATATAAATGTCATGCTTATACACTAGTACATTGTAAACCTTATAAATGCCATGTTTATACACCAATACATTGTAAGTTTATACATGCCATGTTTATACACATATAAATGTCATGTTTATACATCAATACATTGTAAGCTTATACATGTCATGCTTATACATCAGCACATTGTAAACATATAAATGTCATGCTTATACACCAGCACATTGTAAATTTATAAATGTCATGTTTATACACTAGCACATTGTAATCTTATAAATGTCATGTTTATACACTTATAAATATCATGCTTATACACTAATAAATGTCATGCTTACTGACTTATAAATGTCATGCTTATACACTTATACATGTCATGTTTATACACTAATAAATGTCATGCTTATACACCAGCACATTGTAAACTTATAAATATCATGCTTATTCACTAGCACATTGTAAATATATAAATGTCATGTTTATACAACAGCACATTGTAAACTTATAAATTTCATGCTTATACACCCGCACATTGTAAATAAACATATAAATGTCATGTTTATACACCAGCACATTGTAAACTTATAAATGTCATGCTTATACACATATAAATATCATGCTTATACACCAGCACAATGTAAACTTATAAATGTCATGCTTATGCACTAGCACATTGTAAACATATAAATATCATGCTTATACATCAGCACATTGTAAACATATAAATGTCATACTTATACACCAGCACAATGTAAACTTATAAATGCCATGCTTATACACTAGCACATTGTAAAGTTATAAATGTCATGCTTATACACTAGCACATTGTAGTAAACTTATAAATGTCATGCTTATACACTAGCACATTGTAAACTTATAAATGCCATGCTAATACACTACTAGCACATTGTAAACTTATAAATGTCATGCTTATACACTAGCACATTGTAAACTTATAAATGTCATGCTTATACACTAGCACATTGTAAACTTATAAATGTCATGTTTATTCACCAGCACATTGTAAACTTATAAATGTCATGCTTATACACTAGCACATTGTAAACTTATAAATGTCATGCTTATACACTAGCACATTGTAAACTTATAAATGTCATGCTTATGCACCAGCACATTGTAAACATATAAATGTCATGTTTATACAACAGCACATTGTAAACTTATAAATGTCATGCTTATACACTAGCACATTGTAAATAAACATATAAATGTCTTGTTTATACACCAGCACATTGTAAACTTATAAATGTCATGCTTATACACATATAAATATCATGCTTATACACCAGCACAATGTAAACTATAAATGTCATGCTTATGCACTAGCACATTGTAAACATATAAATATCATGCTTATACATCAGCACAATGTAAACTTATAAATGCCATGCTTATACAATAGCACATTATAAACTTATAAATGTCATGCTTATATACCAGCAATTGTAAACTTATAAATGCCATGCTTATACAATAGCACATTGTAAACTTATAAATGTCATGCTTATACACTAGCACATTGTAAACTTATAAATGTCATGCTTATACACTAGCACATTGTAAACTTATAAATGTCATGCTTATACACTAGCACATTGTAAACTTATAAATGCCATGCTTATACACTAGCACATTGTAAACTTATAAATGTCATGCTTATACACTAGCACATTGTAAACTTATAAATGTCATGCTTATACACTAGCACATTGTAAACTTATAAATGTCATGTTTATTCACCAGCACATTGTAAACTTATAAATGTCATGTTTATTCACCAGCACATTGTAAACTTATAAATGTCATGCTTATACAACAGCACATTGTAAACATATAAATGTCATGTTTATACAACAGCACATTGTAAACTTATAAATGTCATGCTTATACACTAGCACATTGTAAACTTATAAATCGCATGCTTATACACCAGCACATTGTAAACTTATAAATGTCATGCTTATACACATAAAAATATCATGCTTATACACCAGCACAATGTAAACTTATAAATGTCATGCTTATGCACTAGCACATTGTAAACATATAAATATCATGCTTATACATCAGCACATTGTAAACATATAAATGTCATGCTTATACAATAGCACATTGTAAACATATAAATGTCATGCTTATACACCAGCACAATGTAAACATATAAATGTCATGCTTATACACCAGCACATTGTAAGCATATACATGTCATGCGTATACACCAGCACATTGTAAACTTATAAATGTCATGTTTATACACTAGCACATTGTAAACATATAAATGTCATGTTTATACACTAGCATATTGTAAACATATAAATGTCATGCTTATACATCAGCACATTGTAAACTTATAGTATCATGTTTATACACTAGCACATTGTAAACATATAAATATCATGCTTATACACCAGCACATTGTAAACATATAAATGTCGTGCTTATACACCAGCACATTGTAAACATATAAATGTCATGCTTATACACATGCACATTGTAAACATATAAATGTCATGCTTATACACCAGCACATAGTAAACATATAAATGTCATGCTTATACACAAGCACATTGTAAACTTATACATGTCATGCTTATACATCAGCACATTGTAAACTTATAAATGTCATGCGTATACACTAGCACATTGTAAACATATAAATGTCATGCTTATACACCAGCACATTGTAAACATATAAATGTCATGCTTATACACCAGCACATTGTAAACATATAAATGTCATGCTTATACACCAGCACATAGTAAACATATAAATGTCATGCTTATACACCAGCACATTGTAAACTTATACATGTCATGATTATACATCAGCACATTGTAAACTTATAAATGTCATGCTTATACACCAGTACATTGTAAACTTATAAATGTCATGCTTATACACTAGCACAATGTAAACTTATAAATGTCATGCTTATAAACCAGCACATTGTAAATATATAAATGTCATGCTTATACACTAGTACATTGTAAACCTTATAAATGCCATGTTTATACACCAATACATTGTAAGTTTATACATGCCATGTTTATACACATATAAATGTCATGTTTATACATCAATACATTGTAAGCTTATACATGTCATGCTTATACATCAGCACATTGTAAACATATAAATGTCATGCTTATACACCAGCACATTGTAAATTTATAAATGTCATGTTTATACACTAGCACATTGTAATCTTATAAATGTCATGTTTATACACTTATAAATGTCATGCTTATACACTAATAAATGTCATGCTTACTGACTTATAAATGTCATGCTTATACACTTATACATGTCATGTTTATACACTAATAAATGTCATGCTTATACACCAGCACATTGTAAACTTATAACTGTCATGCTTATTCACTAGCACATTGTAAATATATAAATGTCATGCTTATACACTAGCACATTGTAAATATATAAATGTCATGTTTATACAACAGCACATTGTAAACTTATAAATTTCATGCTTATACACCCGCACATTGTAAATAAACATATAAATGTCATGTTTATACACCAGCACATTGTAAACTTATAAATGTCATGCTTATACACATATAAATATCATGCTTATACACCAGCACATTGTAAACATATAAATATCATGCTTATACATCAGCACATTGTAAACATATAAATGTCATACTTATACACCAGCACAATGTAAACTTATAAATGCCATGCTTATACAATAGCATATTGTAGTAAACATATAAATGTCATGCTTATACACTAGCACATTGTAAAGTTATAAATGTCATGCTTATACACTAGCACATTGTAGTAAAATTATAAATGTCATGCTTATACACTAGCACATTGTAAACTTATAAATGCCATGCTAATACACTACTAGCACATTGTAAACTTATAAATGTCATGCTTATACACTAGCACATTGTAAACTTATAAATGTCATGCTTATACACTAGCACATTGTAAACTTATAAATGTCATGTTTATTCACCAGCACATTGTAAACTTATAAATGTCATGCTTATACACTAGCACATTGTAAACTTATAAATCGCATGCTTATACACAAGCACATTGTAAATAAACATATAAATGTCTTGTTAATACACCAGCACATTGTAAACTTATAAATGTCATGCTTATACACATATAAATATCATGCTTATACACCAGCACAATGTAAACTTATAAATGTCATGCTTATGCACTAGCACATTGTAAACATATAAATGTCATGCTTATACATCAGCACAATGTAAACTTATAAATGCCATGCTTATACAATAGCACATTATAAACTTATAAATGTCATGCTTATATACCAGCAAATTGTAAACTTATAAATGCCATGCTTATACAATAGCACATTGTAGTAAACATATAAATATCATGCTTATACACTAGCACATTGTAAACTTATAAATGTCATGCTTATACACTAGCACATTGTAGTAAACTTATAAATGTCATGCTTATACACTAGCACATTGTAAACTTATAAATGCCATGCTAATACACTAGCACATTGTAAACTTATAAATGTCATGCTTATACACTAGCACATTGTAAACTTATAAATGTCATGCTTATACACTAGCACATTGTAAACTTATAAATGTCATGTTTATCACCAGCACATTGTAAACTTATAAATGTCATGTTTATTCACCAGCACATTGTAAACTTATAAATGTCATGCTTATACACCAGCACATTGTAAACATATAAATGTCATGTTTATACAACAGCACATTGTAAACTTATAAATGTCATGCTTATACACTAGCACATTGTAAACTTATAAATCGCATGCTTATACACAAGCACATTGTAAACATATAAATGTCATGTTTATACACCAGCACATTGTAAACTTATAAATGTCATGCTTATACACATATAAATATCATGCTTATACACCAGCACATTGTAAACATATAAATATCATGCTTATACATCAGCACATTGTAAACATATAAATGTCATGCTTATACAATAGCACATTGTAAACATATAAATGTCATGCTTATACACCAGCACAATGTAAACATATAAATGTCATGCTTATACACCAGCACATTGTAAGCATATAAATGTCATGCTTATACACCAGCACATTGTAAACTTATAAATGTCATGTTTATACACTAGCACATTGTAAACATATAAATGTCATGTTTATACACTAGCACATTGTAAACATATAAATGTCATGCTTATACATCAGCACATTGTAAACTTATAGTATCATGTTTATACACTAGCACATTGTAAACATATAAATATCATGCTTATACACCAGCACATTGTAAACATATAAATGTCCTGCTTATACACCAGCACATTGTAAACATATAAATGTCATGCTTATACACATGCACATTGTAAACTTATAAGTGTCATACTTATACATCAGTACATTGTAAACTTATAAATGTCATGCGTATACACTAGCACATTGTAAACATATAAATGTCATGCTTATACACCAGCACATTGTAAACATATAAATGTCATGCTTATACACCAGCACATTGTAAACATATAAATGTCATGCTTATACACCAGCACATAGTAAACATATAAATGTCATGCTTATACACCAGCACATTGTAAACTTATACATGTCATGCTTATACATCAGCACATTGTAAACTTATAAATGTCATGCTTATACACCAGTACATTGTAAACTTATAAATGTCATGCTTATACACTAGCACAATGTAAACTTATAAATGTCATGCTTATAAACCAGCACATTGTAAATATATAAATGTCATGCTTATACACTAGTACATTGTAAACCTTATAAATGCCATGTTTATACACCAATACATTGTAAGTTTATACATGCCATGTTTATACACATATAAATGTCATGTTTATACATCAATACATTGTAAGCTTATACATGTCATGCTTATACATCAGCACATTGTAAACATATAAATGTCATGCTTATACAATAGCACATTGTAAACATATAAATGTCATGCTTATACACCAGCACAATGTAAACATATAAATGTCATGCTTATACACCAGCACATTGTAAGCATATACATGTCATGCGTATACACCAGCACATTGTAAACTTATAAATGTCATGTTTATACACTAGCACATTGTAAACATATAAATGTCATGTTTATACACTAGCATATTGTAAACATATAAATGTCATGCTTATACATCAGCACATTGTAAACTTATAGTATCATGTTTATACACTAGCACATTGTAAACATATAAATATCATGCTTATACACCAGCACATTGTAAACATATAAATGTCGTGCTTATACACCAGCACATTGTAAACATATAAATGTCATGCTTATACACATGCACATTGTAAACTTATAAGTGTCATGCTTATACATCAGCACATTGTAAACTTATAAATGTCATGCGTATACACTAGCACATTGTAAACATATAAATGTCATGCTTATACACCAGCACATTGTAAACATATAAATGTCATGCTTATACACCAGCACATTGTAAACATATAAATGTCATGCTTATACACCAGCACATAGTAAACATATAAATGTCATGCTTATACACCAGCACATTGTAAACTTATACATGTCATGCTTATACATCAGCACATTGTAAACTTATAAATGTCATGCTTATACACCAGTACATTGTAAACTTATAAATGTCATGCTTATACACTAGCACAATGTAAACTTATAAATGTCATGCTTATAAACCAGCACATTGTAAATATATAAATGTCATGCTTATACACTAGTACATTGTAAACCTTATAAATGCCATGTTTATACACCAATACATTGTAAGTTTATACATGCCAAGTTTATACACATATAAATGTCATGTTTATACATCAATACATTGTAAGCTTATACATGTCATGCTTATACATCAGCACATTGTAAACATATAAATGTCATGCTTATACACCAGCTCATTGTAAATTTATAAATGTCATGTTTATACACTAGCACATTGTAATCTTATAAATGTCATGTTTATACACTTATAAATGTCATGCTTATACACTAATAAATGTCATGCTTACTGACTTATAAATGTCATGCTTATACACTTATACATGTCATGTTTATACACTAATAAATGTCATGCTTATACACCAGCACATTGTAAACTTATAAATGTCATGCTTATTCACTAGCACATTGTAAATATATAAATGTCATGCTTATACACTAGCACATTGTAAATATATAAATGTCATGTTTATACAACAGCACATTGTAAACTTATAAATTTCATGCTTATACACCCGCACATTGTAAATAAACATATAAATGTCATGTTTATACACCAGCACATTGTAAACTTATAAATGTCATGCTTATACACATATAAATATCATGCTTATACACCAGCACAATGTAAACTTATAAATGTCATGCTTATGCACTAGCACATTGTAAACATATAAATATCATGCTTATACATCAGCACATTGTAAACATATAAATGTCATGCTTATACAATAGCACATTGTAGTAAACATATAAATGTCATGCTTATACACTAGCACATTGTAAAGTTATAAATGTCATGCTTATACACTAGCACATTGTAGTAAAATTATAAATGTCATGCTTATACACTAGCACATTGTAAACTTATAAATGCCATGCTAATACACTACTAGCACATTGTAAACTTATAAATGTCATGCTTATACACTAGCACATTGTAAACTTATAAATGTCATGCTTATACACTAGCACATTGTAAACTTATAAATGTCATGTTTATTCACCAGCACATTGTAAACTTATAAATGTCATGCTTATGCACCTGCACATTGTAAACATATAAATGTCATGTTTATACAACAGCACATTGTAAACTTATAAATGTCATGCTTATACACTAGCACATTGTAAACTTATAAATCGCATGCTTATACACAAGCACATTGTAAATAAACATATAAATGTCTTGTTAATACACCAGCACATTGTAAACTTATAAATGTCATGCTTATACACATATAAATATCATGCTTATACACCAGCACAATGTAAACTTATAAATGTCATGCTTATGCACTAGCACATTGTAAACATATAAATGTCATGCTTATACATCAGCACAATGTAAACTTATAAATGCCATGCTTATACAATAGCACATTATAAACTTATAAATGTCATGCTTATATACCAGCAAATTGTAAACTTATAAATGCCATGCTTATACAATAGCACATGGTAGTAAACATATAAATGTCATGCTTATACACTAGCACATTGTAAACTTATAAATGTCATGCTTATACACTAGCACATTGTAGTAAACTTATAAATGTCATGCTTATACACTAGCACATTGTAAACTTATAAATGCCATGCTAATACACTAGCACATTGTAAACTTATAAATGTCATGCTTATACACTAGTACATTGTAAACCTTATAAATGCCATGTTTATACACCAATACATTGTAAGTTTATACATGCCAAGTTTATACACATATAAATGTCATGTTTATACATCAATACATTGTAAGCTTATACATGTCATGCTTATACATCAGCACATTGTAAACATATAAATGTCATGCTTATACACCAGCACATTGTAAATTTATAAATGTCATGTTTATACACTAGCACATTGTAATCTTATAAATGTCATGTTTATACACTTATAAATGTCATGCTTATACACTAATAAATGTCATGCTTACTGACTTATAAATGTCATGCTTATACACTTATACATGTCATGTTTATACACTAATAAATGTCATGCTTATACACCAGCACATTGTAAACTTATAAATGTCATGCTTATTCACTAGCACATTGTAAATATATAAATGTCATGCTTATACACTAGCACATTGTAAATATGTAAATGTCATGTTTATACAACAGCACATCGTAAACTTATAAATGTCATGCTTATGCACTAGCACATTGTAAACATATAAATGTCATGCTTATACATCAGCACAATGTAAACTTATAAATGCCATGCTTATACAATAGCACATTATAAACTTATAAATGTCATGCTTATATACCAGCAAATTGTAAACTTATAAATGCCATGCTTATACAATAGCACATGGTAGTAAACATATAAATGTCATGCTTATACACTAGCACATTGTAAACTTATAAATGTCATGCTTATACACTAGCACATTGTAGTAAACTTATAAATGTCATGCTTATACACTAGCACATTGTAAACTTATAAATGCCATGCTAATACACTAGCACATTGTAAACTTATAAATGTCATGCTTATACACTAGCACATTGTAAACTTATAAATGTCATGCTTATACACTAGCACATTGTAAACTTATAAATGTCATGTTTATTCACCAGCACATTGTAAACTTATAAATGTCATGCTTATGCACAGCACATTGTAAACATATAAATGTCATGTTTATACAACAGCACATTGTAAACTTATAAATGTCATGCTTATACACTAGCACATTGTAAACTTATAAATCGCATGCTTATACACAAGCACATTGTAAATAAACATATAAATGTCTTGTTTATACACCAGCACATTGTAAACTTATAAATGTCATGCTTATACACATAAAAATATCATGCTTATACACAAGCACAATGTAAACTTATAAATGTCATGCTTATGCACTAGCACATTGTAAACATATAAATATCATGCTTATACATCAGCACATTGTAAACATATAAATGTCATGCTTATACAATAGCACATTGTAAACATATAAATGTCATGCTTATACACCAGCACAATGTAAACATATAAATGTCATGCTTATACACCAGCACATTGTAAGCATATACATGTCATGCGTATACACCAGCACATTGTAAACTTATAAATGTCATGTTTATACACTAGCACATTGTAAACATATAAATGTCATGTTTATACACTAGCATATTGTAAACATATAAATGTCATGCTTATACATCAGCACATTGTAAACTTATAGTATCATGTTTATACACTAGCACATTGTAAACATATAAATATCATGCTTATACACCAGCACATTGTAAACATATAAATGTCCTGCTTATACACCAGCACATTGTAAACATATAAATGTCATGCTTATACACATGCACATTGTAAACTTATAAGTGTCATACTTATACATCAGTACATTGTAAACTTATAAATGCCATGCGTATACACTAGCACATTGTAAACATATAAATGTCATGCTTATAAACCAGCACATTGTAAACATATAAATGTCATGCTTATACACCAGCACATTGTAAATTTATAAATGTCATGTTTATACACTAGCACATTGTAATCTTATAAATGTCATGTTTATACACTTATAAATGTCATGCTTATACACTAATAAATGTCATGCTTGCTGACTTATAAATGTCATGCTTATACACTTATACATGTCATATTTATACACTAATAAATGTCATGCTTATACACCAGCACATTGTAAACTTATAAATGTCATGCTTATTCACTAGCACATTGTAAATATATAAATGTCATGCTTATACACTTGCACATTGTAGATATATAAATGTCATGTGTATACAACAGCACATTGTAAACTTATAAATTTCATGCTTATACACCCGCACATTGTAAATAAACATATAAATGTCATGTTTATACACCAGCACATTGTAAACTTATAAATGTCATGCTTATACACATATAAATATCATGCTTATACACCAGCACAATGTAAACTTATAAATGTCATGCTTATGCACTAGCACATTGTAAACATATAAATATCATGCTTATACATCAGCACATTGTAAACATATAAATGTCATACTTATACACCAGCACAATGTAAACTTATAAATGCCATGCTTAACCAATAGCACATTGTAGTAAACATATAAATGTCATGCTTATACACTAGCACATTGTAAACTTATAAATGTCATGCTTATACACTAGCACATTGTAGTAAACTTATAAATGTCATGCTTATACACTAGCACATTGTAAACTTATAAATGCCATGCTAATACACTACTAGCACATTGTAAACTTATAAATGTCATGCTTATACACTAGCACATTGTAAACTTATAAATGTCATGCTTATACACTAGCACATTGTAAACTTATAAATGTCATGTTTATTCACCAGCACATTGTAAACTTATAAATGTCATGCTTATGCACCAGCACATTGTAAATAAACATATAAATGTCATGTTTATACACCAGCACATTGTAAACTTATAAATGTCATGCTTATACACATATAAATATCATGCTTATACACCAGCACAATGTAAACCTATAAATGTCATGCTTATGCACTAGCACATTGTAAACATATAAATATCATGCTTATACATCAGCACATTGTAAACATATAAATGTCATACTTATACACCAGCACAATGTAAACTTATAAATGCCATGCTTATACAATAGCACATTGTAGTAAACATATAAATGTCATGCTTATACACTAGCACATTGTAAACTTATAAATGTCATGCTTATACACTAGCACATTGTAGTAAACTTATAAATGTCATGCTTATACACTAGCACATTGTAAACTTATAAATGCCATGCTAATACACTACTAGCACATTGTAAACTTATAAATGTCATGCTTATACACTAGCACATTGTAAACTTATAAATGTCATGCTTATACACTAGCACATTGTAAACTTATAAATGTCATGTTTATTCACCAGCACATTGTAAACATATAAATGTCATGTTTATACAACAGCACATTGTAAACTTATAAATGTCATGCTTATACACTAGCACATTGTAAACTTCTAAATCGCATGCTTATACACAAGCACATTGTAAATAAACATATAAATGTCTTGTTTATACACCAGCACATTGTAAACTTATAATTGTCATGCTTATACACATATAAATATCATGCTTATACACCAGCACAATGTAAACTTATAAATGTCATGCTTATGCACTAGCACATTGTAAACATATAAATATCATGCTTATACATCAGCACAATGTAAATTTATAAATGCCATGCTTATACAATAGCACATTATAAACTTATAAATGTCATGCTTATATACCAGCAAGTTGTAAACTTATAAATGCCATGCTTATACAATAGCACATTGTAGTAAACATATAAATGTCATGCTTATACACTAGCACATTGTAAACTTATAAATGTCATGCTTATACACTAGCACATTGTAGTAAACTTAAAAATGTCATGCTTATACACTAGCACATTGAAAACTTATAAATGCCATGCTAATACACTAGCACATTGTAAACTTATAAATGTCATGCTTATACACTAGCACATTGTAAACTTATAAATGTCATGCTTATACACTAGCACATTGTAAACTTATAAATGTCATGTTTATTCACCAGCACATTGTAAACTTATAAATGTCATGCTTATGCACCAGCACATTGTAAACATATAAATGTCATGTTTATACAACAGCACATTGTAAACTTATAAATGTCATGCTTATACACTAGCACATTGTAAACTTATAAATCGCATGCTTATACACAAGCACATTGTAAATAAACATATAAATGTCTTGTTTATACACCAGCACATTGTAAACTTATAAATGTCATGCTTATACACATATAAATATCATGCTTATACACCAGCACAATGTAAACTTATAAATGTCATGCTTATGCACTAGCACATTGTAAACATATAAATATCATGCTTATACATCAGCACATTGTAAACATATAAATGTCATGCTTATACAATAGCACATTGTAAACATATAAATGTCATGCTTATACACCAGCACAATGTAAACATATAAATGTCATGCTTATACACCAGCACATTGTAAGCATATACATGTCATGCGTATACACCAGCACATTGTAAACTTATAAATGTCATGTTTATACACTAGCACATTGTAAACATATAAATGTCATGTTTATACACTAGCATATTGTAAACATATAAATGTCATGCTTATACATCAGCACATTGTAAACTTATAGTATCATGTTTATACACTAGCACATTGTAAACATATAAATATCATGCTTATACACCAGCACATTGTAAACATATAAATGTCGTGCTTATACACCAGCACATTGTAAACATATAAATGTCATGCTTATACACATGCACATTGTAAACTTATAAGTGTCATACTTATACATCAGTACAGTGTAAACTTATAAATGTCATGCGTATACACTAGCACATTGTAAACATATAAATGTCATGCTTATACACCAGCACATTGTAAACATATAAATGTCATGCTTATACACCAGCACATTGTAAACATATAAATGTCATGCTTATACACCAGCACATTGTAAACTTATACATGTCATGCTTATACATCAGCACATTGTAAACTTATAAATGTCATGCTTATACACCAGCACATTGTAAACTTATAAATGTCATGCTTATACACTAGCACAATGTAAACTTATAAATGTCATGCTTATAAACCAGCACATTGTAAATATATAAATGTCATGCTTATACACTAGTACATTGTAAACCTTATAAATGCCATGTTTATACACCAATACATTGTAAGTTTATACATGCCATGTTTATACACATATAAATGTCATGTTTATACATCAATACATTGTAAGCTTATACATGTCATGCTTATACATCAGCACATTGTAAACATATAAATGTCATGCTTATACACCAGCACATTGTAAATTTATAAATGTCATGTTTATACACTAGCACATTGTAATCTTATAAATGTCATGTTTATACACTTATAAATGTCATGCTTATACACTAATAAATGTCATGCTTACTGACTTATAAATGTCATGCTTATACACTTATACATGTCATGTTTATACACTAATAAATGTCATGCTTATACACCAGCACATTGTAAACTTATAAATGTCATGCTTATTCACTAGCACATTGTAAATATATAAATGTCATGCTTATACACTAGCACATTGTAAATATATAAATGTCATGTTTATACAACAGCACATTGTAAACTTATAAATGTCATGCTTATACACATATAAATATCATGCTTATACACCAGCACAATGTAAACTTATAAATGTCATGCTTATGCACTAGCACATTGTAAACATATAAATATCATGCTTATACATCAGCACATTGTAAACATATAAATGTCATGCTTATACACCAGCACAATGTAAACATATAAATGTCATGCTTATACACAAGCACATTGTAAACATATACATGTCATGCTTATACACCAGCACATTGTAAACATATACATGTCATGCTTATACACCAGCACATTGTAAACTTATAAATGTCATGCTTATACACCAGCACATTGTAAACTTATAAATATCATGCTTATACACCAGCACATTGTAGTAAACTTATAAATGTCATGCTTATACACTAGCACATTGTAAACTTATAAATGCCATGCTTATACACTAGCACATTGTAAACTTATAAATGTCATGCTTATACACTAGCACATTGTAAACTTATAAATGTCATGCTTATACACTAGCACATTGTAAACTTATAAATGTCATGTTTATTCACCAGCACATTGTAAACTTATAAATGTCATGTTTATTCACCAGCACATTGTAAACTTATAAATGTCATGCTTATGCACCAGCACATTGTAAACATATAAATGTCATGTTTATACAACAGCACATTGTAAACTTATAAATGTCATGCTTATACACTAGCACATTGTAAACTTATAAATCGCATGCTTATACACAAGCACATTGTAAATAAACATATAAATGTCATGTTTATACACCAGCACATTGTAAACTTATAAATGTCATGCTTATACACATATAAATATCATGCTTATACACCAGCACAATGTAAACTTATAAATGTCATGCTTATGCACTAGCACATTGTAAACATATAAATATCATGCTTATACATCAGCACATTGTAAACATATAAATGTCATGCTTATACAATAGCACATTGTAAACATATAAATGTCATGCTTATACACCAGCACAATGTAAACATATAAATGTCATGCTTATACACCAGCACATTGTAAGCATATACATGTCATGCGTATACACCAGCACATTGTAAACTTATAAATGTCATGTTTATACACTAGCACATTGTAAACATATAAATGTCATGTTTATACACTAGCATATTGTAAACATATAAATGTCATGCTTATACATCAGCACATTGTAAACTTATAGTATCATGTTTATACACTAGCACATTGTAAACATATAAATATCATGCTTATACACCAGCACATTGTAAACATATAAATGTCGTGCTTATACACCAGCACATTGTAAACATATAAATGTCATGCTTATACACCTGCACATTGTAAACTTATAAGTGTCATACTTATACATCACTACATTGTAAACTTATAAATGTCATGCGTATACACTAGCACATTGTAAACATATAAATGTCATGCTTATACACCAGCACATTGTAAACATATAAATGTCATGCTTATACACCAGCACATTGTAAACATATAAATGTCATGCTTATACACCAGCACATTGTAGTAAACTTATAAATGTCATGCTTATACACCAGCACATTGTAAACTTATACATGTCATGCTTATATATCAGCACATTGTAAACTTATAAAGGTCATGCTTATACACCAGCACATTGTAAACTTATAAATGTCATGCTTATACACTAGCACAATGTAAACTTATAAATGTCATGCTTATAAACCAGCACATTGTAAATATATAAATGTCATGCTTATACACTAGTACATTGTAAACATTATAAATGCCATGTTTATACACCAATACATTGTAAGTTTATACATGCCATGTTTATACACATATAAATGTCATGTTTATACATCAATACATTGTAAGCTTATACATGTCATGCTTATACATCAGCACATTGTAAACATATAAATGTCATGCTTATACACCAGCACATTGTAAATTTATAAATGTCATGTGTATACACTAGCACATTGTAATCTTATAAATGTTATGTTTATACACTTATCAATGTCATGCTTATACACTAATAAATGTCATGCTTACTGACTTATAAATGTCATGCTTATACACTTATACATGTCATGGTTATACACTAATAAATGTCATGCTTATACACCAGCACATTGTAAACTTATAAATGTCATGCTTATTCACTAGCACATTGTAAATATATAAATGTCATGCTTATACACTAGCACATTGTAAATATATAAATGTCATGTTTATACAACAGCACATTGTAAACTTATAAATTTCATGCTTATACACCCGCACATTGTAAATAAACATATAAATGTCATGTTTATACACCAGCACATTGTAAACTTATAAATGTCATGCTTATACACATATAAATATCATGCTTATACACCAGCACAATGTAAACTTATAAATGTCATGCTTATGCACTAATACATTGTAAACATATAAATCGCATGCTTATACACAAGCACATTGTAAATAAACATATAAATGTCATGTTTATACACCAGCACATGGTAAACTTATAAATGTCATGCTTATACACATATAAATATCATGCTTATACACCAGCACAATGTAAACTTATAAATGTCATGCTTATGCACTAGCACATTGTAAACATACAAATATCATGCTTATACATCAGCACATTGTAAACATATAAATGTCATGCTTATACAATAGCACATTGTAAACATATAAATGTCATGCTTATACAATAGCACATTGTAAACATATAAATGTCATGCTTATACAATAGCACATTGTAAACATATAAATGTCATGCTTATACACCAGCACAATGTAAACATATAAATGTCATGCTTATACACCAGCACATTGTAAGCATATACATGTCATGCTTATACACCAGCACATTGTAAACTTATAAATGTCATGTTTATACACTAGCACATTGTAAACATATAAATGTCATGTTTATACACTAGCATATTGTAAACATATAAATGTCATGCTTATACATCAGCACATTGTAAACTTATAGTATCATGTTTATACACTAGCACATTGTAAACATATAAATATCATGCTTATACACCTGCACATTGTAAACATATAAATGTCGTGCTTATACACCAGCACATTGTAAACATATAAATGTCATGCTTATACACCTGCACATTGTAAACTTATAAGTGTCATGCTTATACATCAGCACATTGTAAACTTATAAATGTCATGCGTATACACTAGCACATTGTAAACATATAAATGTCATGCTTATACACCAGCACATTGTAAACATATAAATGTCATGCTTATACACCAGCACATTGTAAACATATACATATCATGCTTATACACCAGCACATTGTAAACATATAAATGTCATGCTTATACACCAGCACATTGTAAACTTATACATGTCATGCTTATACATCGGCACATTGTAAACTTATAAAGGTCATGCTTATACACCAGCACATTGTAAACTTATAAATGTCATGCTTATACACTAGCACAATGTAAACTTATAAATGTCATGCTTATATACCAGCAAATTGTAAACTTGTAAATGTCATGTTTATATTTTAGCACATTGTAAACATATAAATGTCATGCTTATACACTAGCACATTGTAAACTTATAAATGTCATGTTTATACACCAGCACATTGTAAGCTTATAAATGACATGCTTATACACTAGCACATTGCAAAGTTATAAATGTCATGCTTATACAATAGCACATTGTAAACTTATAAATGTCATGTTTATTCATAAACACATTGTAAACTTATACACGTCATGCGTATACACTAGCACATTGTAAACTTTTAGATATCATGCGTATACACAAGCACATTGTAAACTTATAAATATCATGCTTATACACCAGCACATTGTAAACATATAAATGTCATGCTTATACACCAGCACATTGTAAACTTATAAATGTCATGCTTATACACCAGCACATTGTAAACTTATAAATGTCATGCTTATACACTAGAACATTGTAAACATATAAATGTCATGTTTATACACCAGCACATTGTAAGCTTATAAATGTCATGCTTATACAGCAGCCCATTTAAACTTATAAATGTCATGTTTATACACTAGCACATTGTAAACATATAAATGTCATGCTTATACACCAGCACATTGTAAACTTATAAATGTCATGCTTATACATCAGCACATTGTAAACTTATAAATGTCATGCGTATACACTAGCACATTGTAAACATATAAATGTCATGTTTATACACCAGCACATTGTAAGCTTATAAATGTCATGCTTATACAGCAGCCCATTTAAACTTATAAATGTCATGTTTATACACTAGCACATTGTAAACTTATAAATGTCATGCTTATACATCAGCACATTGTAAACTTATAAATGTCATGCGTATACACTAGCACATTGTAAACATATAAATGTCATGCTTATACACCAGCACATTGTAAACATATAAATGTCATGCTTATACACCAGCACATTGTAAACATAAATGTCCTTATACACCACACATTACATAAATGTCAGCTAAACCAGCACAGTAAACTTATACAGTCATGCTTATACACGCACATTGTAACTTATAAAGTCATGCTTATACACACCATTGTAAACTTATAAATCATGCTTATACACTACACAGTAAACTATAAATCACTTATAAACCGCACATGTAAAATATAAATGTCTCTTATACACTAGACATTGTAAACTATAAATGCCATGTTTATACACCAATATATTGTAAGTTTAACATGCCATGTTATACACATATAAATGTCATGTTTATACATCAATAAATTGTAAGCTTATACATGTCATGCTTAACATCAGCACATTGTAAACATATAAATGTCAGCTATACACCAGCACATGTAAACTTATAAATATCATGTTTATACACTAGCACAATGTAAACCTATAAATGTCATGCTTATACATCAGCACATTGTAAACTAAACTCATAAATGTCATGCTTATACACCAGCGCATTATAAACATATAAATGTCATGCTTATACACCAGCACATTGTAAACTTATACATGTCATGCTTATACACAGCACATTGTAAACTTATAAATGTCATGCTTATACACCAGCACATTGTAAACTTATAAATGTCATGCTTATACACTAGCACATTGTAAACCTATAAATGTCATGCTTATACACCAGCACATTGTAAACTTATAAATGTCATGTTTATACACCAGCACATTGTAAACTTATAAATGTCATGTTTATACACTAGCACATTGTAAACTTATAAATGTCATGCTTATACACCAGCACATTGTAAACTTATAAATGTCATGTTTATACACAGCACATTGTAAACTTATAAATTCATGCTTATACACCAGCACATTGTAAACTTATAAATGTCATGCTTATACACTAGCACATTGTAAACTTATAAATGTCATGCTTATACACCAGCACATTGTAAACTTATAAATGTATGTTATACACCAGCACATTGTAAACTTATAAATGTCATGCTTATACACCAGCACATTGTAAACTTATAAATGTCATGCTTATACACCAGCACATTGTAAACTTATAAATGTCATGCTTATACACTAGCACATTGTAAACTTAAATGTCATGCTTATACACCAGCACATTGTAAACTTATAAATGTCATGTTTATATACTAGCACATTGTAAACATATAAATGTCATGCTTATACACTAGCACATTGTAAACTTATAAATGTCATGTTTATACACCAGCACATTGTAAGCTTATAAACGACATGCTTATACACTAGCACATTGCAAAGTTATAAATGTCATGCTAATACAATAGCACATTGTAAACTTATAAATGTCATGTTTATTCATAAACACATTGTAAACTTATACACGTCATGCTTATACACTAGCACATTGTAAACATATAAATGTCATGTTTATACACAAGCACATTGTAAACTTATAAATATCATGTTTATACACTAGCACATTGTAAACATATAAATGTCATGCTTATACACCAGCACATTGTAAACATATAAATGTCATGCTTATACACCAGCACATTGTAAACATATAAATGTCATGCTTATACACCAGCACATTGTAAACTTATAAATATCATGCTTATACACCAGCACATTGTAAACATATAAATATCATGCTTATACACTAGCACATTGTAAACTTATAAATAGCATGCTTATACATCAGCACATTGTAAACTTATACATGTCATGCTTATACACTAGCACATTGTAACCATATAAATGTCATGTTTATACACCAGCACATTGTAAACTTATAAATGTCATGCTTATACACCAGCACATTGTAAACATATAAATGTCATGCTTATACACTAGACCATTGTAAACATATAAATGTCATGTTTATACACCAGCACATTGTAAGCTTATAAATGTCATGCTTATACAGCAGCCCATTTAAACTTATAAATGTCATGTTTATACACTAGCACATTGTAAACATATAAATGTCATGCTTATACACCAGCACATTGTAAACTTATAAATGTCATGCTTATACATCAGCACATTGTAAACTTATAAATGTCATGCTTATACACCAGCACATTGTAAACATATAAATGTCATGCTTATACACCAGCACATTGTAAACATATAAATGTCATGCTTATACACCAGCACATTGTAAACATATAAATGTCATGCTTATACACCAGCACATTGTAAACTTATACATGTCATGCTTATACATCGGCACATTGTAAACTTATAAAGGTCATGCTTATACACCAGCACATTGTAAACTTATAAATGTCATGCTTATACACTAGCACAATGTAAACTTATAAATGTCATGCTTATAAACCAGCACATTGTAAATATATAAATGTCATGCTTATACACTAGTACATTGTAAAACTTATAAATGCCATGTTTATACACCAATATATTGTAAGTTTATACATGCCATGTTTATACACATATAAATGTCATGTTTATACATCAATAAATTGTAAGCTTATACATGTCATGCTTATACATCAGCACATTGTAAACATATAAATGTCATGCTTATACACCAGCACATTGTAAACTTATAAATATCATGTTTATACACTAGCACAATGTAAACCTATAAATGTCATGCTTATACATCAGCACATTGTAAACTAAACTCATAAATGTCATGCTTATACACCAGCGCATTATAAACATATAAATGTCATGCTTATACACCAGCACATTGTAAACTTATACATGTCATGCTTATACATCAGCACATTGTAAACTTATAAATGTTAGGCTTATACACCAGCACATTGTAAACTTATAAATGTCATGCTTATACACTAGCACAATGTAAACCTATAAATGTCATGCTTATACATCAGCACATTGTAAACTAAACTCATAAATGTCATGCTTATACACCAGCGCATTGTAAACTTATAAATGTCATGTTTATACACCAGCACAATGTAAACTTATAAATGTCATGTTTATACACTAGTACATTGTAAACTTATAAATGTCATTCTTATGCATCAGCACATTGTAAACTTATAATATCATGCATATACACCAGCACCTTGTAAACTTATAAATGTCGTGCTTATACACCAGCACATTGTAAACTTATAAATGTCGTGCTTATACACCAGCACATTGTAAATATATAAATGTCATGCTTATACACTAATACATTGTACACTTATAAATATCATGCTTATACACTAGTACATTGTAAACTTATCAATGTCATGCTTATACACTAGCACATTGTAAACATATAAATGTCATGCTTATACACCAGCACATTGTAAACTTATAAATGTCATGCTTATACACTAGAACATTGTAAACATATAAATGTCATGTTTATACACCAGCACATTGTAAGCTTATAAATGTCATGCTTATACACTAGCACATTGTAAACATATAAATGTCATGCTTATACACCAGCACATTGTAAACATATAAATGTCATGTTTATACACCAGCACATTGTAAACTTATAAATGTCATGCTTATACACCAGCACATTGTAAACTTATAAATGTCATGCTTATACACTAGAACATTGTAAACATATAAATATCATGCTTATGCACTAGCACATTGTAAACTTATAAATGTCATGTTTATACATCAGCACATTGTAAACTTTTAAATATCATGCTTATGCACCAGCACATTGTAAACTTATAAATGTCATGCTCATACACCAGCACATTATAAACTTATAAATGTCATGCTTATACACTAGCACATTATAAACTTATACATGTCATGCTTATATACCAGCAAATTGTAAACTTGTAAATGTCATGTTTATATTTTAGCACATTGTAAACATATAAATGTCATGCTTATACACTAGCACATTGTAAACTTATAAATGTCATGTTTATACACCAGCACATTGTAAGCTTATAAACGACATGCTTATACACTAGCACATTGCAAAGTTATAAATGTCATGCTAATACAATAGCACATTGTAAACTTATAAATGTCATGTTTATTCATAAACACATTGTAAACTTATACACGTCATGCTTATACACTAGCACATTGTAAACATATAAATGTCATGTTTATACACAAGCACATTGTAAACTTATAAATATCATGTTTATACACTAGCACATTGTAAACATATAAATGTCATGCTTATACACCAGCACATTGTAAACATATACATGTCATGCTTATACACCAGCACATTGTAAACATATACATGTCATGCTTTTACACCAGCACATTGTAAACTTATAAATATCATGCTTATACACCAGCACATTGTAAACATTTAAATATCATGCTTATACACTAGTACATTGTAAACTTATAAATAGCATGCTTATACATCAGCACATTGTAAACTTATACATGTCATGCTTATACACTAGCACATTGTAACCATATAAATGTCATGTTTATACACCAGCACATTGTAAACTTATAAATGTCATGCTTATACACCAGCACATTGTAAACATATAAATGTCATGCTTATACACTAGACCATTGTAAACATATAAATGTCATGTTTATACACCAGCACATTGTAAGCTTATATATGTCATGCTTATACAGCAGCCCATTTAAACTTATAAATGTCATGTTTATACACTAGCACATTGTAAACATATAAATGTCATGCTTATACACCAGCACATTGTAAACTTATAAATGTCATGCTTATACATCAGCACATTGTAAACTTATAAATGTCATGCGTATACACTAGCACATTGTAAACATATAAATGTCATGCTTATACACCAGCACATTGTAAATATATAAATGTCATGCTTATACACCAGCACATTGTAAACATATAAATGTCATGCTTATACACCAGCACATTGTAAACTTATACATGTCATGCTTATACATCGGCACATTGTAAACTTATAAAGGTCATGCTTATACACCAGCACATTTTAAACTTATAAATGTCATGCTTATACACTAGCACAATGTAAACTTATAAATGTCATGCTTATAAACCAGCACATTGTAAATATATAAATGTCATGCTTATACACTAGTACATTGTAAAACTTATAAATGCCATGTTTATACACCAATATATTGTAAGTTTATACATGCCATGTTATACACATTAATGTCAGTTAACATCAATAAATTGAAGAAACCAACACACCAAAACATATAAATCATGCTAACCCAGCACATTGTAACATAAAGTCATGAACACACACAACAAAACACAACCACACATTGTAAACAACTATAAATGTCATGCTTATACACCAGCCATTTAAACTATAAAGTCATGCTTATACACAGCACATTAAACTTATAATGTCATGCTTATACAAGCACATTGTAAACTTATAAATGTAGCTTATACACCAGCACATTGTAAACTTATAAATGCATGCTTATACACAGCACATGTAAACTATAAATGTCATGCTTATACACACACAAAACATATAAATGTCATGCTTATACACCAGCACATTGTAAACTTATAAATGTCATGTTTATACACCAGCACATTGTAAACTTATAAATGTCATGCTTATACACCAGCACATTGTAAACTTAAAATGTATCTATCACAGCACATGTAAACATAATTCATGCTATACACCAGCACTTAAACATAAAGTCGCTTATACACCAGCACATTGTAAACTATAATGTCTGCTTATACACCACACATTGTTATAAATGTCATGCTTATACACTAGACATTGTAAACATATAAATGTCATGCTTATACACCAGCACATTGTAAACCTATAAATGTCATGCTTATACACCAGCACATTGAAACATATAAAGTCAGCTTATACACCAGCACATTGTAAACTTATAATGTCATGCTTATAACAGAACATGTAAACTAAAATGTCAGTATACACCAGCACAGTAACTATAAATGTCCTTATACACAGCACATGTAAACATTAAATGCATGCTTATACACCGCACATTGTAAACATATAAATTCAGTTATACACCAGACATGTAAACTTATAAATGTCAGCTTATACACTAGAACATTGTAAACTTATAAATGTCATGTATACATCAGCACATTGTAAACTTAAATATCATGCTACACCAGCACATTGTAAACTTATAAATGTCATGCTCATACACCAGTACATATAAACATAAATGTCAAGCCACACTAACAATAAACTATACATGTCCTGCTTATATACCAGCAAATTGTAAACTTGTAAATGTCATGTTTATATTTTAGCACATTGTAAACATATAAATGCATGCTTATACACTAGCACATTGTAAACTTATAAATGTCATGTTTATACACCAGCACATTGTAAGCTTATAAACGACATGCTTATACACTAGCACATTGCAAAGTTATAAATGTCATGCTAATACAATAGCACATTGTAAACTTATAAATGTCATGTTTATTCATAAACACATTGTAAACTTATACACGTCATGCTTATACACTAGCACATTGTAAACATATAAATGTCATGTTTATACACAAGCACATTGTAAACTTATAAATATCATGTTTATACACTAGCACATTGTAAACATATAAATGTCATGCTTATACACCAGCACATTGTAAACATATACATGTCATGCTTATACACCAGCAAATTGTAAACATATACATGTCATGCTTATACACCAGCACATTGTAAACTTATAAATATCATGCTTATACACAAGCACATTGTAAACTTATAAATATCATGCTTATACACCAGCACATTGTAAACATATAAATATCATGCTTATACACTAGTACATTGTAAACTTATAAATAGCATGCTTATACATCAGCACATTGTAAACTAAACTCATAAATGTCATGCTTATACACTAGCGCATTGTAAACTTATAAATGTCATGTTTATACATCAGCACATTGTAAACATATAAATATCATGTTTATACACCAGCACAATGTAAACTTATAAATGTCATGTTTATACACTAGTACATTGTAAACTTATAAATGTCATGCTTATGCATCAGCACATTGTAAACTTATAATATCATGCATATACACCAGCACATTGTAAACTTATAAATGTCGTGCTTATACACCAGCACATTGTAAACTTATAAATGTCGTGCTTATACACCAGCACATTGTAAACATATAAATGTCATGCTTATACACCAGCACATTATAAACATATAAATGTCATGCTTATACACTAATACATTGTAAACTTATAAATATCATGCTTATACACTAGTACAGTGTAAACTTATCAATGTCATGCTGATACACCAGCACAATGTAAACTTATAAATGTCATGCTTATACACCAGCACATTGTAAGCATATAAATGTCATGCTTATACACCAGCACATTGTAAACTTATCAATGTCATGTTTATACACTAGCACATTGTAAACATATAAATGTCATGTTTATACACAAGCACATTGTAAACTTATAAATGTCATGCTTATACACCAGCACATTATAAAAATATAAATATCATGCTTATACACTAGTACATTGTAAACTTATAAATGTCATGCTGATACACCAGCACATTGTAAACTTATAAATGTCATGCTTATTCACTAGCACATTGTAAACTTATAAATGTCATGCTTATACACCAGCATATTGTAAATATATAAATGTCATGCCTATACAATAGTACATTGTAAAACTTATAAATGTCATGTTTATACATCAGCACATTGTAAGCTTATACATGTCATGTTTATACACCAGCACATTGTAAACATATAAATGTCATGTTTATACATCAGCACATTGTAAACTTATAAATGTCATGCTTACACACTAGTACATTGTAAACTTATAAATGTCATGCTTATACACTAGCACAGTATAAACGTATAAATATCATGCTTATACACTAGCACATTATAAACTTATAAATATCATGCTTATACACCAGCACATTGTAAACTTATAAATATCATGCTTATGCACTAGCACATTGTAAACCTATAAATGTCATGCTTATACATCAGCACATTGTAAGCTAATAAATATCATGCTTATACACTAGCACATTGTAAACTTATAAATATCATGTTTATACACTAGCACAATGTAAACTTATAAATGTCATGCTTATACACTAGAACATTATAAACTTATAAATGCCATGCTTATACAATAGCACATTGTAGTAAACATATAAATGTCATACTTATACACTAGCACATTGTAAACTTATAAATGTCATGCTTATACACTAGCACATTGTAGTAAACTTATAAATGTCATGCTTATACACTAGCACATTGCAAACTTATAAATGTCATGCTTATACACTAGCACATTGTAAACTTATAAATGTCATGCTTATACACTAGCACATTGTAAACTTATAAATGTCATGTTTATTCACCAGCACATTGTAAACATATAAATGTCATGCTTATGCACCAGCACATTGTAAACATATAAATGTCATGTTTATACAACAGCACATTGTAAACTTATAAATGTCATGCTTATACACCAGCACATTGTAAACTTATAAATGTCATGTTTATACACTAGCACATTGTAAACATATAAATGTCATGTTATACACTAGTACATTGTAAACATATAAATGTCATGCTTATACATCAGCACATTGTAAACTTATAATATCATGTTTATACACTAGCACATTGTAAACATATAAATATCATGCTTATACACCAGCACATTGTAAACATATAAATATCGTGCGTATACACCAGCACATTGTAAACTTATAAATGTCATGCGTATACACTAGCACATTGTAAACATATAAATGTCATGCTTATACACCAGCACATTGTAAACATATAAATGTCATGCTTATACACCAGCACATTTTAAACATATAAATGTCATGCTTATACACCAGCACATTGTAAACATATAAATGCCATGCTTATACACCAGCACATTGTAAACTTATAAAGGTCATGCTTATACACCAGCACATTGTAAACTTATAAATGTCATGCTTATACACCAGCACATTGTAAACTTATAAATGTTATGCTTATACACTAGCACATTGTAAAACTTATAAATGTCATGCTTATACACCAGCACATTGTAAATATATAAATGTCATGCTTATACACTAGTACATTGTAAAACTTATAAATGCCATGTTTATACACCAATACATTGTAAACTTATAAAGGTCATGCTTATACACCAGCACATTGTAAGCTTATAAATATCATGCTTATACACTAGCACATTGTAAACTTATAAATATCATGTTTATACACTAGCACAATGTAAACTTATAAATGCCATGCTTATACAATAGCACATTATTAACTTATAAATGTCATGCTTATATACCAGCAAATGGTAAACTTATAAATGCCATGCTTATACAATAGCACATTGTAGTAAACATATAAATGTCATGCTTATACACTATCACATTTTAAACTTATAAATGTCATGCTTATACACTAGCACATTGTAGTAAACTTATAAATGTCATGCTTATACACTAGCACATTATAAACTTATAAATGCCATGCTTATACACTAGCACATTGTAAACTTATAAATGTCATGCTTATACACTAGCACATTGTAAACTTATAAATGTCAGGCTTATACACTAGCACATTGTAATCTTATAAATGTCATGTTTATTCACCAGCACATTGTAAACTTATAAATGTCATGTTTATTCACCAGCACATTGTAAACTTATAAATGTCATGCTTATGCACCAGCACATTGTAAACATATAAATGTCTAAATGTCATGTTTATACAACAGCACATTGTAAACTTATAAATGTCATGCTTATACGCTAGCACATTGTAAACTTATAAATCGCATGCTTATATATTCGCACATTGTAAATAAACATATAAATGTCATGCTTATACACCAGCACATTGTAAATTTATAAAGGTCATGCTTATACACATATAAATATCATGCTTATACACCAGCACAATGTAAACTTATAAATGTCATGCTTATGCACTATCACATTGTAAACATATAAATATCATGCTTATACATCATCACATTGTAAACATATAAATGTCATGCTTATACAATAGCACATTGTAAACATATAAATGTCATGTTTATACACTAGCATATTGTAAACATATAAATGTCATGCTTATACATCAGCACATTGTAAACTTATAGTATCATGTTTATACACTAGCACATTGTAAACATATAAATATCATGCTTATACACCAGCACATTGTAAACATATAAATGTCGTGCTTATACACCTGCACATTGTAAACTTATAAGTGTCATGCTTATACACCAGCACATTGTAAACTTATAAATGTCATGCGTATACACTAATACATTGTAAACATATAAATGTCATGCTTATACACCAGCACATTGTAAACTTATACATGTCATGCTTATACATCAGCACATTGTAAACTTATAAAGGTCATGCTTATACACCAGCACATTGACATTGTAAACTTATAAATGTCATGCTTATACACTAGCACAATGTAAACTTATAAATGTCGTGCTTATAAACCAGCACATTGTAAACTTATAAATGTTATGCTTATACACTAGCACATTGTAAAACTTATAAATGCCATGTTTATACACCAATACAGTGTAAGTTTATACATATCATGCTAATACACATATAAATGTCATGTTTATACATCAATACATTGTAAGCTTATACATGTCATGCTTATACATCAGCACATTGTAAACATATAAATGTCATGCTTATACACCAGCACATTGTAAACTTATAAATGTCATGTTTATACACTAGCACATTGTAATCTTATAAATGTCATGTTTATACACTTATAAATGTCATGCTTATACACTAATAAATGTCATGCTTACTGACTTATAAATGTCATGCTTATACACTTATACATGTCATGTTTATACACTAATAAATGTCATGCTTATACACCAGCACATTGTAAACTTATAAATGTCATGCTTATACACTAGTACATTATAAACTTATAAATGTCATGCTTATACACTAGCACATTGTAAATATATAAATGTCATGCTTATACATCAGCACATTGTAAACTTATAAATGTCATGCTTATACCAATATAAATATCATGCTTATACACCAGCACAATGTAAACTTATAAATGTCATGCTTATGCACTAGCACATTGTAAACATATAAATATCATGCTTATACATCAGCACATTGTAAACATATAAATGTCATGCTTATACAATAGCACATTGTAAACATATATATGTCATGCTTATACACCAGCACAATGTAAACATATAAATGTCATGCTTATACACCAGCACATTGTAAACATATAAATGTCATGCTTATACACCAGCACATTGTAAACTTATAAATGTCATGTATATACACTAGCACATTGTAAACATATAAATGTCATGTTATACACTAGCACATTGTAAACATATAAATATCATGCTTATACACCAGCACATTGTAAACATATAAATATCGTGCTTATACACCAGCACATTGTAAACTTATAAATGTCATGCGTATACACTAGCACATTGTAAACATATAAATGTCATGTTATTCACTAGCACATTGTAAACATATAAATGTCATGCTTATACATCAGCACATTGTAAACTTATAATATCATGTTTATACACTAGCACATTGTAAACATATAAATATCATGCTTATACACCAGCACATTGTAAACATATAAATATCGTGCTTATACACCAGCACATTGTAAACTTATAAATGTCATGCGTATACACAAGCACATTGTAAACATATAAATGTCATGCTTATACACCAGCACATTGTAAACATATAAATGTCATGCTTATACACCAGCACATTTTAAACATATAAATGCCATGCTTATACACCAGCACATTGTAAACTTATACATGTCATGCTTATACATCAGCACATTGTAAACTTATAAAGGTCATGCTTATACACCAGCACATTGTAAACTTATAAATGTCATGCTTATACACCAGCACATTGTAAACTTATAAATGTTATGCTTATACACTAGCACATTGTAAACTTATAAATGTCATGTTTATACAATAGCACATTGTAAACTGTTAAATGTCATGTTTATTCATCAACACATTGTAAGCTTATAAATGACATGCTTATACACTAGCACATTGTAAAGTTATAAATGTCATGCTTATACAATAGCACATTGTAAACTTTTAAATGTCATGTTTATTCATCAACACATTGTAAACTTATACACGTCATGCTTATACACTAGCACATTGTAAACATATAAATGTCATGTTTATACACCAGTACATTGTAAACTTATAAATATCATGTTTATACACTAGCACATTGTAAACATATAAATGTCATGCTTATACACCAGCACATTGTAATCATATACATGTCATGCTTATACACCAGCACATTGTAAACATATACATGTCATGCTTATACACCAGCACATTGTAAACTTACAAATATCATGCTTATACACAAGCACATTGTAAACTTATAAATATCATGCTTATACACCAGCACATTGTAAACATATAAATATCATGCTTATACACTAGTACATTGTAAACTTATAAATATCATGCTTATACATCAGCACATTGTAAACTAAACTCATAATTGTCATGCTTATACACCAGCGCATTGTAAACTTATAAATGTCATGTTTATACATCAGCACATTGTAAACATATACATATCATGCTGATACACCAGCACAATGTAAACTTATAAATGTCATGTTTATACACTAGTACATTGTAAACTTATAAATGTCATGCTTATGCATCAGCACATTGTAAACTTATAATATCATGCATATACACCAGCACATTGTAAACTTATAAATGTCGTGCTTATACACCAGCACATTATAAACATATAAATGTCATGCTTATACACCAGCACATTGTAAACTTATAAATGTCATGCTTATACATCAGCACATTGTAAACTTATAAATGTCAGGCTTATACACCAGCACATTGTAAACTTATAAATGTCATGCTTATACACTAGCACAATGTAAAGCTATAAATGTCATGCTTATACATCAGCACATTGTAAACTAAACTCATAAATGTCATGCTTATACACTAGGACATTATAAACTTATACATGTCATGCTTATATACCAGCAAATTGTAAACTTATAAATGTCATGTTTATATTTTAGCACATTGTAAACATATAAATGTCATGCTTATACACTAGCACATTGTAAACTTATAAATGTCATGTTTATACACCAGCACATTGTAAGCTTATAAATGACATGTTTATACACTAGCACATTGTAAAGTTATAAATTTCATGCTTATACAATAGCACATTGTAAACTTATAAATGTCATGTTTATTCATCAACACATTGTAAACTTATACACGTCATGCTTATACACTAGCACATTGTAAACATATAAATGTCATGTTTATACACCAGCACATTGTAAACTTATAAATATCATGTTTATACACTAGCACATTGTTAACATATAAATGTCATGCTTATACACAAGCAGATTGTAATCATATACATGTCATGCTTATACACCAGCACATTGTAAACATATACATGTCATGCTTATACACCAGCACATTGTAAACTTACAAATATCATGCTTATACACAAACACATTGTAAACTTATAAATATCATGCTTATACACCAGCACATTGTAAACATATAAATATCATGCTTATACACTAGTACATTGTAAACTTATAAATATCATGCTTATACATCAGCACATTGTAAACTAAACTCATAAATGTCATGCTTATACACCAGCGCATTGTAAACTTATAAATGTCATGTTTATACATCAGCACATTGTAAACATATAAATATCATGTTTATACACCAGCACAATGTAAACTTATAAATGTCATGTTTATACACTAGTACATTGTAAACTTATAAATGTCATGCTTATGCATCAGCACATTGTAAACTTATAATATCATGCATATACACCAGCACATTGTAAACTTATAAATGTCGTGCTTATACACCAGCACATTGTAAACTTATAAATGTCGTGCTTATACACCAGCACATTGAATAAACATATAAATGTCATGCTTATACACTAATACATTGTAAACTTATAAATATCATGCTTATACACTAGTACATTGTAAACTTATCAATGTCATGCTGATACACCAGCACAATGTAAACTTATAAATGTCATGCTTATACACCAGCACATTGTAAGCATATAAATGTCATGCTTATACACCAGCACATTGTAAACTTATCAATGTCATGTTTATACACTAGCACATTGTAAACATATAAATGTCATGTTTATACACAAGCACATTGTAAACTTATAAATGTCATGCTTATACACCAGCACATTATAAACATATAAATATCATGCTTATACACTAGTACATTGTAAACTTATAAATGTCATGCTGATACACCAGCACATTGTAAACTTATAAATGTCATGCTTATTCACTAGCACATTGTAAACTTATAAATGTCATGCTTATACACCAGCATATTGTAAATATATAAATGTCATGCCTATACAATAGTACATTGTAAAACTTATAATGTCATGTTTATACACCAGTACATTGTAAGCTTATACATGTCATGTTTATACACCAGCACATTGTAAACATATAAATGTCATGTTTATACATCAGCACATTGTAAACTTATAAATGTCATGCTTACACACTAGTACATTGTAAACTTATAAATGTCATGCTTATACACTAGCACAGTATAAACGTATAAATATCATGCTTATACACTAGCACATTATAAACTTATAAATATCATGCTTATACACCAGCACATTGTAAACTTATAAATATCATGCTTATGCACTAGCACATTGTAAACCTATAAATGTCATGCTTATACATCAGCACATTGTAAGCTAATAAATATCATGCTTATACACTAGCACATTGTAAACTTATAAATATCATGTTTATACACTAGCACAATGTAAACTTATAAATGTCATGCTTATACACTAGAACATTATAAACTTATAAATGCCATGCTTATACAATAGCACATTGTAGTAAACATATAAATGTCATACTTATACACTAGCACATTGTAAACTTATAAATGTCATGCTTATACACTAGCACATTGTAGTAAACTTATAAATGTCATGCTTATACACTAGCACATTGTAAACTTATAAATGTCATGCTTATACACTAGCACATTGTAAACTTATAAATGTCATGCTTATACACTAGCACATTGTAAACTTATAAATGTCATGTTTATTCACCAGCACATTGTAAACATATAAATGTCATGCTTATGCACCAGCACATTGTAAACATATAAATGTCATGTTTATACAACAGCACATTGTAAACTTATAAATGTCATGCTTATACACCAGCACATTGTAAACTTATAAATGTCATGTTTATACACTAGCACATTGTAAACATATAAATGTCATGTTATACACTAGTACATTGTAAACATATAAATGTCATGCTTATACATCAGCACATTGTAAACTTATAATATCATGTTTATACACTAGCACATTGTAAACATATAAATATCATGCTTATACACCAGCACATTGTAAACATATAAATATCGTGCGTATACACCAGCACATTGTAAACTTATAAATGTCATGCGTATACACTAGCACATTGTAAACATATAAATGTCATGCTTATACACCAGCACATTGTAAACATATAAATGTCATGCTTATACACCAGCACATTTTAAACATATAAATGTCATGCTTATACACCAGCACATTGTAAACATATAAATGCCATGCTTATACACCAGCACATTGTAAACTTATAAAGGTCATGCTTATACACCAGCACATTGTAAACTTATAAATGTCATGCTTATACACCAGCACATTGTAAACTTATAAATGTTATGCTTATACACTAGCACATTGTAAAACTTATAAATGTCATGCTTATACACCAGCACATTGTAAATATATAAATGTCATGCTTATACACTAGTACATTGTAAAACTTATAAATGCCATGTTTATACACCAATACATTGTAAACTTATAAAGGTCATGCTTATACACCAGCACATTGTAAGCTTATAAATATCATGCTTATACACTAGCACATTGTAAACTTATAAATATCATGTTTATACACTAGCACAATGTAAACTTATAAATGCCATGCTTATACAATAGCACATTATTAACTTATAAATGTCATGCTTATATACCAGCAAATGGTAAACTTATAAATGCCATGCTTATACAATAGCACATTGTAGTAAACATATAAATGTCATGCTTATACACTAGCACATTATAAACTTATAAATGCCATGCTTATACACTAGCACATTGTAAACTTATAAATGTCATGCTTATACACTAGCACATTGTAAACTTATAAATGTCATGTTTATTCACCAGCACATTGTAAACTTATAAATGTCATGTTTATTCACCAGCACATTGTAAACTTATAAATGTCATGCTTATGCACCAGCACATTGTAAACATATAAATGTCTAAATGTCATGTTTATACAACAGCACATTGTAAACTTATAAATGTCATGCTTATACGCTAGCACATTGTAAACTTATAAATCGCATGCTTATATATTCGCACATTGTAAATAAACATATAAATGTCATGCTTATACACCAGCACATTGTAAATTTATAAAGGTCATGCTTATACACATATAAATATCATGCTTATACACCAGCACAATGTAAACTTATAAATGTCATGCTTATGCACTATCACATTGTAAACATATAAATATCATGCTTATACATCATCACATTGTAAACATATAAATGTCATGCTTATACAATAGCACATTGTAAACATATAAATGTCATGTTTATACACTAGCATATTGTAAACATATAAATGTCATGCTTATACATCAGCACATTGTAAACTTATAGTATCATGTTTATACACTAGCACATTGTAAACATATAAATATCATGCTTATACACCAGCACATTGTAAACATATAAATGTCGTGCTTATACACCTGCACATTGTAAACTTATAAGTGTCATGCTTATACACCAGCACATTGTAAACTTATAAATGTCATGCGTATACACTAGCACATTGTAAACATATAAATGTCATGCTTATACACCAGCACATTGTAAACTTATACATGTCATGCTTATACATCAGCACATTGTAAACTTATAAAGGTCATGCTTATACACCAGCACATTGACATTGTAAACTTATAAATGTCATGCTTATACACTAGCACAATGTAAACTTATAAATGTCGTGCTTATAAACCAGCACATTGTAAACTTATAAATGTTATGCTTATACACTAGCACATTGTAAAACTTATAAATGCCATGTTTATACACCAATACAGTGTAAGTTTATACATATCATGCTAATACACATATAAATGTCATGTTTATACATCAATACATTGTAAGCTTATACATGTCATGCTTATACATCAGCACATTGTAAACATATAAATGTCATGCTTATACACCAGCACATTGTAAACTTATAAATGTCATGTTTATACACTAGCACATTGTAATCTTATAAATGTCATGTTTATACACTTATAAATGTCATGCTTATACACTAATAAATGTCATGCTTACTGACTTATAAATGTCATGCTTATACACTTATACATGTCATGTTTATACACTAATAAATGTCATGCTTATACACCAGCACATTGTAAACTTATAAATGTCATGCTTATACACTAGTACATTATAAACTTATAAATGTCATGCTTATACACACTAGCACATTGTAAATATATAAATGTCATGCTTATACATCAGCACATTGTAAACTTATAAATGTCATGCTTATACACATATAAATATCATGCTTATACACCAGCACAATGTAAACTTATAAATGTCATGCTTATGCACTAGCACATTGTAAACATATAAATATCATGCTTATACATCAGCACATTGTAAACATATAAATGTCATGCTTATACAATAGCACATTGTAAACATATATATGTCATGCTTATACACCAGCACAATGTAAACATATAAATGTCATGCTTATACACCAGCACATTGTTAGCATATAAATGTCATGCTTATACACCAGCACATTGTAAACTTATAAATGTCATGTATATACACTAGCACATTGTAAACATATAAATGTCATGTTATACACTAGCACATTGTAAACATATAAATGTCATGTTTATACACTAGCACATTGTAAACATATAAATATCATGCTTATACACCAGCACATTGTAAACATATAAATATCGTGCTTATACACCAGCACATTGTAAACTTATAAATGTCATGCGTATACACTAGCACATTGTAAACATATAAATGTCATGTTATTCACTAGCACATTGTAAACATATAAATGTCATGCTTATACATCAGCACATTGTAAACTTATAATATCATGTTTATACACTAGCACATTGTAAACATATAAATATCATGCTTATACACCAGCACATTGTAAACATATAAATATCGTGCTTATACACCAGCACATTGTAAACTTATAAATTCATGCTATACAAGCACATTGTAAAATCAGATCACAGCACATAAACCTATAAGTATGTACACAGCAATTGTAAACTTATAAGTATGTTAACAGCACATTGTAAACTTATAAATGTCATGCTTATACACCAGCACATTGTAAACATATAAATGTCATGTTATACACCAGCACATTGTAAACTTATAAATGTCATGCTTATACACCAGCACATTGTAAACTTATAAATCATGCTTATACACTAGCACATTGTAAACATATAAATATCATGCTTATACACCAGCACATTGTAAATTAAAAGCATGTTATAACATATAAATATCATGCTTATACACCAGCACATTGTAAACTTATAAATGTCATGCTTATACACTAGCACATTGTAAACATATAAATGTCATGCTTATACACTAGCACATTGTAAACATATAAATGTCATGCTTATACACTAGCACATTAGTAAACTTATAAATGTCATTCTTATACACTAGCACATTGTAAACTTATAAATGCCATGCTTATACACTAGCACATTGGAAACTTATAAATGTCATGCTTATACACTAGCACATTGTAAACTTATAAATGTCATGCTTATACACTAGCACATTGTAATCTTATAAATGTCATGTTTATTCACCAGCACATTGTAAACTTATAAATGTCATGTTTATTCACCAGCACATTGTAAACTTATAAATGTCATGCTTATGCACCAGCACATTGTAAACATATAAATGTCATGTTTATACAACAGCACATTGTAAACTTATAAATGTCATGCTTATACACCAGCACATTGTAAACTTATAAATGTCATGTTTATACACTAGCACATTGTAAACATATAAATGTCATGTTATACACTAGCACATTTTAAACATATAAATATCATGCTTATACACCAGCACATTGTAAACATATAAATATCGTGCTTATACACCAGCACATTGTAAACTTATAAATGTCATGCGTATACACTAGCACATTGTAAACATATAAATGTCATGTTATTCACTAGCACATTGTAAACATATAAATGTCATGCTTATACATCAGCACATTGTAAACTTATAATATCATGTTTATACACTAGCACATTGTAAACATATAAATATCATGCTTATACACCAGCACATTGTAAACATATAAATATCGTGCTTATACACCAGCACATTGTAAACTTATAAATGTCATGCGTATACACAAGCACATTGTAAACATATAAATGTCATGCTTATACACCAGCACATTGTAAACATATAAATGTCATGCTTATACACCAGCACATTTTAAACATATAAATGCCATGCTTATACACCAGCACATTGTAAACTTATACATGTCATGCTTATACATCAGCACATTGTAAACTTATAAAGGTCATGCTTATACACCAGCACATTGTAAACTTATAAATGTCATGCTTATACACCAGCACATTGTAAACTTATAAATGTTATGCTTATACACTAGCACATTGTAAAACTTATAAATGTCATGCTTATACACCAGCACATTGTAAATATATAAATGTCATGCTTATACACTAGTACATTGTAAAACTTATAAATGCCATGTTTATACACCAATACATTGTAAACTTATAAAGGTCATGCTTATACACCAGCACATTGTAAGCTTATAAATATCATGCTTATACACTAGCACATTGTAAACTTATAAATATCATGTTTATACACTAGCACAATGTAAACTTAAAAATGCCATGCTTATGCAATAGCACATTATAAACTTATAAATGTCATGCTTATATACCAGCAAATTGTAAACTTATAAATGCCATGCTTATACAATAGCACATTGTAGTAAACATATAAATGTCATGCTTATACACTAGCACATTGTAAACTTATAAATGTCATGCTTATACACTAGCACATTGTAGTAAACTTATAAATGTCATTCTTATACACTAGCACATTGTAAACTTATAAATGCCATGCTTATACACTAGCACATTGGAAACTTATAAATGTCATGCTTATACACTAGCACATTGTAAACTTATAAATGTCATGCTTATACACTAGCACATTGTAATCTTATAAATGTCATGTTTATTCACCAGCACATTGTAAACTTATAAATGTCATGTTTATTCACCAGCACATTGTAAACTTATAAATGTCATGCTTATGCACCAGCACATTGTAAACATATAAATGTCATGTTTATACAACAGCACATTGTAAACTTATAAATGTCATGCTTATACACCAGCACATTGTAAACTTATAAATGTCATGTTTATACACTAGCACATTGTAAACATATAAATGTCATGTTATACACTAGCACATTTTAAACATATAAATATCATGCTTATACATCAGCACATTGTAAACTTATAATATCATGTTTATACACTAGCACATTGTAAACATATAAATATCATGCTTATACACCAGCACATTTTAAACATATAAATGTCATACTTATACACCAGCACATTGTAAACATATAAATGCCATGCTTATACACCAGCACATTGTAAACTTATACATGTCATGCTTATACATCAGCACATTGTAAACTTATAAAGGTCATGCTTATACACCAGCACATTGTAAACTTATAAATGTCATGCTTATACACCAGCACATTGTAAACTTATAAATGTTATGCTTATACACTAGCACATTGTAAAACTTATAAATGTCATGCTTATACACCAGCACATTGTAAATATATAAATGTCATGCTTATACACTAGTACATTGTAAAACTTATAAATGCCGTGTTTATACACCAATACATTGTAAACTTATAAAGGTCATGCTTATACACCAGCACATTGTAAGCTTATAAATATCATGCTTATACACTAGCACATTGTAAACTTATAAATATCATGTTTATACACTAGCACAATGTAAACTTATAAATGCCATGCTTATACAATAGCACATTATAAACTTATAAATGTCATGCTTATATACCAGCAAATTGTAAACTTATAAATGCCATGCTTATACAATAGCACATTGTAGTAAACATATAAATGTCATGCTTATACACTAGCACATTGTAAACTTATAAATGTCATGCTTATACACTAGCACATTGTAGTAAACTTATAAAGGTCATGATTATACACATATAAATATCATGCTTATACACCAGCACAATGTAAACTTATAAATGTCATGCTTATGCTCTATCACATTGTAAACATATAAATATCATGCTTATACACCAGCACATTGTAAACTTATAAATGTCATGCGTATACACTAGCACATTGTAAACATATAAATGTCATGCTTATACACCAGCACATTGTAAACTTATAAGTGTCATGCTTATACACCAGCACATTGTAAACTTATAAATGTCATGCGTATACACTAGCACATTGTAAACATATAAATGTCATGCTTATACACCAGCACATTGTAAACTTATACATGTCATGCTTATACATCAGCACATTGTAAACTTATAAAGGTCATGCTTATACACCAGCACATTGTAAACTTATAAAGGTCATGCTTATACACTAGCACAATGTAAACTTATAAATGTTATGCTTATACACTAGCACATTGTAAACTTATAAATGTCATGCTTATACACTAGCACATTGTAAACTTATAAATGTCATGCTTATACACTAGCACATTGTAATCTTATAAATGTCATGTTTATTCACCAGCACATTGTAAACTTATAAATGTCATGTTTATTCACCAGCACATTGTAAACTTATAAATGTCATGCTTATGCACCAGCACATTGTAAACATATAAATGTCATGTTTATACAACAGCACATTGTAAACTTATAAATGTCATGCTTATACGCTAGCACATTGTAAACTTATAAATCGCATGCTTATACACCCGCACATTGTAAATAAACATATAAATGTCATGCTTATACACCAGCACATTGTAAATTTATAAAGGTCATGATTATACACATATAAATATCATGCTTATACACCAGCACAATGTAAACTTATAAATGTCATGCTTATGCACTATCACATTGTAAACATATAAATATCATGCTTATACATCAGCACATTGTAAACATATAAATGTCATGCTTATACAATAGCACATTTTAAACATATAAATGTCATGCTTATACACCAGCACAATGTAAACATATAAATGTCATGCTTATAAACCAGCACATTGTAAGCATATAAATGTCATGCTTATACACCAGCACATTGTAAACATATAAATGTCATGTTTATACACTAGCACATTGTAAACATATAAATGTCATGTTTATACACTAGCATATTGTAAACATATAAATGTCATTCTTATACATCAGCACATTGTAAACTTATAGTATCATGTTTATACACTAGCACATTGTAAACTTATAAATGTCATGTTTATTCACCAGCACATTGTAAACTTATAAATGTCATGCTTATGCACCAGCACATTGTAAACATATAAATGTCATGTTTATACAACAGCACATTGTAAACTTATAAATGTCATGCTTATACGCTAGCACATTGTAAACTTATAAATCGCATGCTTATATATCCGCACATTGTAAATAAACATATAAATGTCATGCTTATACACCAGCACATTGTAAATTTATAAAGGTCATGCTTATACACATATAAATATCATGCTTATACACCAGCACAATGTAAACTTATAAATGTCATGCTTATGCACTATCACATTGTAAACATATAAATATCATGCTTATACATCAGCACATTGTAAACATATAAATGTCATGCTTATACAATAGCACATTGTAAACATATAAATGTCATGCTTATACACCAGCACAATGTAAACATATAAATGTCATGCTTATACACCAGCACATTGTAAGCATATAAATGTCATGCTTATACATCAGCACATTGTGAACATATAAATGTCATGTTTATACACTAGCACATTGTAAACATATAAATGTCATGTTTATACACTAGCATATTGTAAACATATAAATGTCATGCTTATACATCAGCACATTGTAAACTTATAGTATCATGTTTATACACTAGCACATTGTAAACATATAAATATCATGCTTATACACCAGCACATTGTAAACATATAAATGTCGTGCTTATACACCAGCACATTGTAAACATATAAATGTCATGCTTATACACCTGCACATTGTAAACTTATAAGTGTCATGCTTATACACCAGCACATTGTAAACTTATAAATGTCATGCGTATACACTAGCACATTGTAAACATATAAATGTCATGCTTATACACCAGCACATTGTAAACTTATACATGTCATGCTTATACATCAGCACATTGTAAACTTATAAAGGTCATGCTTATACACCAGCACATTGTAAACTTATAAAGGTCATGCTTATACACTAGCACAATGTAAACTTATAAATGTCGTGCTTATAAACCAGCACATTGTAAACTTATAAATGTTATGCTTATACACTAGCACATTGTAAAACTTATAAATGCCATGTTTATACACCAATACAGTGTAAGTTTATACATATCATGCTAATACACATATAAATGTCATGTTTATACATCAATACATTGTAAGCTTATACATGTCATGCTTATACATCAGCACATTGTAAACATATAAATGTCATGCTTATACACCAGCACATTGTAAACTTATAAATGTCATGTTTATACACTAGCACATTGTAATCTTATAAATGTCATGTGTATACACTTATAAATGTCATGCTTATACACTAATAAATGTCATGCTTACTGACTTATAAATGTCATGCTTATACACTTATACATGTCATGTTTATACATTATAATAAATGTCATGCTTATACACCAGCACATTGTAAACTTATAAATGTCATGCTTATACACTAGCACATTATAAACTTATAAATGTCATGCTTATACACTAGCACATTGTAAATATATAAATGTCATGCTTATACATCAGCACATTGTAAGCTTATACATGTCATGCTTATACACATATAAATGTCATGTTTATACATCAATACATTGTAAGCTTATACATGTCATGCTTATACACCAGCAGATTGTAAACTTATAAATATCATGCTTATGCACTAGCACATTGTAAACATATAAATGTCATGCTTATACAGAAGTACATTGTAAACTTATACATGTCATGCTTATACATCAGCACATTGTAAACTTATAAATGTCAGGCTTATACACCAGCACATTGTAAACTTATAAATGTCATGCTTATACACTAGCACAATGTAAACCTATAAATGTCATGCTTATGCATCAGCACATTGTAAACATATAAATATCATGCTTATACACCAGCACAATGTAAACTTATAAATGTCATGTTTATACACTAGTACATTGTAAACTTATAAATGTCATGTTTATACACTAGTACATTGTAAACTTATAAATGTTATGCTTATACACTAGCACATTGTAAAACTTATAAATGTCATGCTTATACACCAGCACATTGTAAATATATAAATGTCATGCTTATACACTAGTACATTGTAAAACTTATAAATGCCGTGTTTATACACTAGCACATTGTAAACATATAAATGTCATGCTTATACACCAGCACATTGTAAACTTATACATGGCATGCTTATACATCAGCACATTGTAAACTTATAAAGGTCATGCTTATACACCAGCACATTGTAAACTTATAAAGGTCATGCTTATACACTAGCACAATGTAAACTTATAAATGCCATGCTTATACAATAGCACATTATAAACTTATAAATGTCATGCTTATATACCAGCAAATTGTAAACTTATAAATGCCATGCTTATACAATAGCACATTGTAGTAAACATATAAATGTCATGCTTATACACTAGCACATTGTAAACTTATAAATGTCATGCTTATACACTAGCACATTGTAGTAAACTTATAAATGTCATGCTTATACACTAGCACATTGTAAACTTATAAATGCCATGCTTATACACTAGCACATTGTAAACTTATAACTGTCATGCTTATACACTAGCACATTGTAAACTTATAAATGTCATGCTTATACACTAGCACATTGTAATCTTATAAATGTCATGTTTATTCACCAGCACATTGTAAACTTATAAATGTCATGTTTATTCTCCAGCACATTGTAAACTTATAAATGTCATGCTTATGCACCAGCACATTGTAAACATATAAATGTCATGTTTATACAACAGCACATTGTAAACTTATAAATGCCATGCTTATACGCTAGCACATTGTAAACTTATAAATCGCATGCTTATACACCCGCACATTGTAAATAAACATATAAATGTCATGCTTATACACCAGCACATTGTAAATTTATAAAGGTCATGATTATACACATATAAATATCATGCTTATACACCAGCACAATGTAAACTTATAAATGTCATGCTTATGCACTATCACATTGTAAACATATAAATATCATGCTTATACATCAGCACATTGTAAACATATAAATGTCATGCTTATACAATAGCACATTGTAAACATATAAATGTCATGCTTATACACCAGCACAATGTAAACATATAAATGTCATGCTTATACACCAGCACATTGTAAACATATAAATGTCATGTTTATACACTAGCATATTGTAAACATATAAATGTCATGCTTATACATCAGCACATTGTAAACTTATAGTATCATGTTTATACACTAGCACATTGTAAACATATAAATATCATGCTTATACACCAGTACATTGTAAACATATAAATGTCGTGCTTATACACCAGCACATTGTAAACATATAAATGTCATGCTTATACACCTGCACATTGTAAACTTATAAGTGTCATGCTTATACACCAGCACATTGTAAACTTATAAATGTCATGCGTATACACTAGCACATTGTAAACATATAAATGTCATGCTTATACACCAGCACATTGTAAACTTATACATGTCATGCTTATACATCAGCACATTGTAAACTTATAAAGGTCATGCTTATACACCAGCACATTGTAAACTTATAAATGTCATGCTTATACACTAGCACAATGTAAACTTATAAATGTCATGCTTATAAACCAGCACATTGTAAACTTATAAATGTTATGCTTATACACTAGCACATTGTAAAACTTATAAATGCCATGTTTATACACCAATACAGTGTAAGTTTATACAAGTCATGCTAATACACATATAAATGTCATGTTTATACATCAATACATTGTAAGCTTATACATGTCATGCTTATACATCAGCACATTGTAAACATATAAATGTCATGCTTATACACCAGCACATTGTAAACTTATAAATGTCATGTTTATACACTAGCACATTGTAATCTTATACATGTCATGTTTATACACTAATAAATGTCATGCTTATACACCAGCACATTGTAAACTTATAAATGTCATGCTTATACACTAGCACATTATAAACTTATAAATGTCATGCTTATACACTAGCACATTGTAAATATATAAATGTCATGCTTATACATCAGCACATTGTAAGCTTATACATGTCATGCTTATACACATATAAATGTCATGTTTATACATCAATACATTGTAAGCTTATACATGTCATGCTTATACACCAGCACATTGTAAACTTATAAATATCATGCTTATGCACTAGCACATTGTAAACATATAAATGTCATGCTTATACAGAAGCACATTGTAAACTTATACATGTCATGCTTATACATCAGCACATTGTAAACTTATAAATGTCAGGCTTATACACCAGCACATTGTAAACTTATAAATGTCATGCTTATACACTAGCACAATATAAACCTATAAATGTCATGCTTATGCATCAGCACATTGTAAACTAAACTCATAAATGTCATGCTTATACACCAGCGCATTGTAAACTTATAAATGTCATGTTTATACATCAGCACATTGTAAGCTTATAAATATCATGCTTATACACTAACACATTGTAAACTTATAAATATCATGTTTATACACTAGCGCAATGTAAACTTATAAATGTCATGCTTATACACTAGCACATTATAAACTTATAAATGCCATGCTTATACAATAGCACATTGTAGTAAACATATAAATATCATGCTTATACACTAGCACATTGTAAACTTATAAATGTCATGCTTATACACTAGCACATTGTAAACTTATAAATGCCATGCTTATACACTAGCACATTGTAAACTTATAAATGTCATGCTTATACACTAGCACATTGTAAACTTATAAATGTCATGCTTATACACTAGCACATTGTAAACTTATAAATGTCATGTTTATTCACCAGCACATTGTAAACTTATAAATGTCATGTTTATTCACCAGCACATTGTAAACTTATAAATGTCATGCTTATGCACCAGCACATTGTAAACATATAAATGTCATGTTTATACAACAGCACATTGTAAACTTATAAATGTCATGCTTATACACTAGCACATTGTAAACTTATAAATCGCATGCTTATACACCCGCACATTGTAAATAAACATATAAATGTCATGTGTATACACCAGCACATTGTAAACTTATAAATGTCATGCTTATACACATATAAATATCATGCTTATACACCAGCACAATGTAAACTTATAAATGTCATGCTTATGCACTAGCACATTGGAAACATATAAATATCATGCTTATACATCAGCACATTGTAAACATATAAATGTCATGCTTATACAATAGCACATTGGAAACATATAAATGTCATGCTTATACACAAGCACATTGTAAACTTATACATGTCATGCTTATACATCAGCACATTGTAAACTTATAAAGGTCATGCTTATACACTAGCACATTGTAAACTTATAAATGTCATGCTTATACACTAGCACAATGTAAACTTATAAATGTCATGCTTATACATCAGCACATTGTAAACTTATACATGTCATGCTTATACATCAGCACATTTTAAACTTATAAAGATCATGCTTATACACCAGCACAATATAAACTTATAAATGTCATGCTTATACATCAGCACATTGTAAACTTATAAATGTTATGCTTATACACTAGCACAATGTAAACTTATAAATGTCATGCTTATACACCAGCACATTGTAAACTTATAAATGTCATGCTTATGCACTAGCACAATGTAAACTTATAAATGTCATGCTTATACATCAGCACATTGTAAACTTATACATGTCATGCTTATACATCAGCACATTGTAAACTTATAAAGGTCATGCTTATACACCAGCACATTGTAAACTTATAAATGTCATGCCTATACACTAGCACAATGTAAACTTATAAATGTCATGCTTATACATCAGCACATTGTAAACATATAAATGTCATGCTTATACACTAGAACATTGTAAACTTATAAATGTCATGTTTATACACCAATACATTGTAAGTTTATACATGTCATGCTTATACACATATAAATGTCATGTTTATACATCAGCACATTGTAAGCTTATACATGTCATGCTTATACATCAGCACATTGTAAACATATAAATGTCATGCTTATACATCAGCACATTGTAAACATATAAATGTCATGCTTATACAATAGCACATTGTAAACATATAAATGTCATGCTTATACACCAGCACATTGTAAACTTATACATGTCATGCTTATACATCAGCACATTGTAAACTTATAAAGGTCATGCTTATACACTAGCACATTGTAAACTTATAAATGTCATGCTTATACACTAGCACAATGTAAACTTATAAATGTCATGCTTATACATCAGCACATTGTAAACTTATAAATGTCATGCTTATACCTCAGCACAATGTAAACTTATAAATGTCATGCTTATACACCAGCACATTGTAAACTTATAAATGTCATGCTTATACACTAGCACAATGTAAACTTATAAATGTCATGCTTATACATCAGCACATTGTAAACTTATAAATGTTATGCTTATACACTAGCACAATGTAAACTTATAAATGTCATGCTTATACACCAGCACATTGTAAACTTATAAATGTCATGCTTATACACTAGCACAATGTAAACTTATAAATGTCATGCTTATACATCAGCACATTGTAAACTTATAAATGTTATGCTTATACACTAGCACAATGTAAACTTATAAATGTCATGCTTATACATCAGCACATTGTAAACTTATAAATGTTATGCTTATACATCAGCACATTGTAAAACTTATAAATGTCATGCTAATACACATATAAATGTCATGTTTATACACTAGCACATTGTAAACATATAATTGTCATGCTTATACACTAGCACATTGCAAACTTATAAATGTCATGTTTATACACCAATACATTGTAAGTTTATACATGTCATACTTATACACATATAAATGTCATGTTTATACATCAGCACATTGTAAGCTTATACATGTCATGCTTATACATCAGCACATTGTAAACATATAAATGTCATGCTTATACACCAGCACATTGTAAACTTATAAATGTCATGTTTATACACTTATACATGTCATGATTATACACTAATAAATGTCATGCTTATACACCAGCACATTGTAAACTTATAAATGTCATGCTTATACACTAGCACATTATAAACTTATAAATGTCATGCTTATACACTAGCACATTGTAAATATATAAATGTCATGCTTATACACCAGCACATTGTAAACTTATAAATGTCATGCTTATACACTAGCACATTATAAACTTATAAATGTCATGCTTATACACCAGCACATTGTAAAACTTATAAATGCCATGTGTATACACCAATACATTGTAAGTTTATACATGTCATGCTTATACACTAGCACATTGTAAGTTTATACATGTCATGCTAATACACATATAAATGTCATGTTTATACATCAATACATTGTAAGCTTATACATGTCATGCTTATACACCAGCACATTGTAAACTTATAAATATCATGCTTATGCACTAGCACATTGTAAACCTATAAATGTCATGCTTATACATCAGCACATTGTAAACTTATAAATATCATGCTTATACACTCAATCAGCCTCCGTCCGTCTTATGAGACGATGGATTGCGCTCTTGTTGAACATCTTCTGCGGTGACTGAGTAGGCCTATTCTTGAGTGGCAGTCTCTGTTGCAGTCATCGCAAGTGAAGATCGAGTCATCCAGTTTGGTTGATGCCTTTCGCTTCTGTTGTTTCTACTCACGAAGCCGAGTTCGCTCAGCCTCGGCTCGTCTGACCCCAGCTTTCACAACGTGTCTCCATGATGACCGGTTTGATGCTGCGTCCTCCCAAGACTCTATGTTGATTTGCGCTGAACGCAGGTCCCTCTTACAAGCGTCCCTGTATCTTAGGTGGGGGCGACCAGTTGGACGTGATCCTTGTTCAAGTTGACCGTACAGTAGATCTTTGGGGATGCGTCCTTTGTCCATGCGTCGGACATGACCTAGCCAGCGCAGGCGGCGTTCACTGAGCATTGCATAGATGGTTGTTGAACTCGCTTTGCTGAGGACCTCTGTATTGGTGACCCTATCTTCCCAAGTGATTCCCAGGATCCTGCGAAGGCACCTCATATGGTATGAGTTCAGCTTTGTCTCTTGTCTGGCATATGTCGTCCATGACTCACTGCCGTAGAGGAGCGTGCTGAGTATGCAGGCCTGGTAGACCTTCAACTTGGTGTTCAGCGTTAGGTTTCTGTTCTCCCAGACTCTCTTGGTGAGTTTTGACATGACGGTGGCTGCTTTCCCAATGCGTGCATTGATCTCAGCATCGAGGGACAGATTGTTGGATATCAGTGATCCTAGATATCTGAAGTTGTCGACCATGGCGAGTGTAGAGCCGTTAATGGCTATGGGAGCTGGATCTGCAACGTCCTGGGTCATGACCTCTGTTTTCTTTATGCTGATGGGTAGGGCAAACTCACGGCATGCATTGGAGAACTGATCCATGAGGCGCTGGAGGCCATCGTGTGTGTGGCTTGCGAGGGCTGCATCGTCAGCGAACAGCATCTCCCTGAGTAGGACACGAGTTGTTTTGGTTTTGGCGCGGAAGCGGGCCAAGTTGTATAGCTTGCCATCGTGTCGAGTGTGGATGTAGACACCGTCAGAGGAGGACTGGAAGGCATATGTCAGGAGGAGTGAGAAGAGGATGCCGAAGAGCGTCGGTGCGAGGACGCAGCCTTGCTCGACTCCGCTGAGGATGGGAAAAGGCTTGGAAGTGTCGCCGTCGAAGCTGACGGTGCTCTTCATGTCTTTGTGGAACGACGTGATCATGCTTAGCAATTTTGGTGGACAGCCAATCTTGTGTAGCAGTTTGAAAAGTCCACAGCGACTGACCAGGTCGAATGCCTTTGTTAGGTCCACGAATGCGAGGTACAGTGGTTGTTGTTGCTCCCTACACTTTTCCTGGAGTTGCCTTACTGAAAAGATCATGTCAACGGTGGATCGGCCAGATCGGAAACCACACTGGGATTCTGGGTATATGCGCTCTGCTACCACCTGCAGTCTTGCGAGAATGACCCGAGCAAATACTTTGCCAACAACGCTGAGTAGGGATATGCCGCGATAGTTGTTGCAGTCGCTTCTGTCACCCTTATTCTTGAAGAGTGTGACTATCTTTGCATCGCGCAGGTCTTGTGGCACTTCACCTTCCTTCCAGCATAGACAGAGAAGTTCATGGAGAAGTGGTAGAAGAGCTGGCTTCCCTTGTTTAATCAGCTCAGGGGGTATGGCATCAGTTCCTGCTGCTTTTCCGCTGGTGAGAGCGTTGATGGCTTTTTCAAGTTCAGCCATGGTTGGCTCGCTGTCGAGCTCCTCAAGTACGGGAAGTGTCGGGATGCTGTTGAGGGCCTCCTCGAAGACTGTGTTCTTTGTGGAGTACAGCTCAAGGTAATGCTCTACCCATCTCTCCATCTGCTTGCTTCGGTCGGTGATTACCTCGCCTGACTTGGTTTTGAGTGGAGCCGTTTTCTTCACATTGGGACCCGTGGCCTGTTTGATGCCTTCGTACATGGACTTTATGTTGCCGGAGGAGGAAGCATGCTCTATGGTGGAGCATAGCTGGAGCCAATAGTCGTTGGCACATTTCCTGGCTATCTTCTGGCATTCACTCCTGGATTTCCTGAGTGATTCCAAGTTTTGCTGGGTTGGCGCTTTCTTCCAATTGACGAGGGCCTGCCTTTTACTTTCTGTCACAGGTTCCAGAACTTGTGCATTTGCTTCATACCAGTCAACGTTTCGTTTTTCCTTCTTCCCATAGGCATCGATGGCAGATTTGTGGATGGTTGAGCTAAGGTGGCTCCATCTAGCTTCTGCAGATATGCCAGCATCGGCTGGGGCGATATCCTCGATGAGGGACATGAACTTGTTGGTTCTGTCTGTGTCGGTGATATGGGTCGTGTTGATCTTAGGGAGACACTTTGGCTTAGCTTGGTGGAATTTCTTTCTTGGTTGCAGTACCACATTTGCGATGACAAGAGAGTGGTCGGTATCACAGTCGGCACTGTGGTAACTGCGTGTGTTGTGGACGGCTTGGAGACGGTTTCTTCTAGTGATGATAACGTCTAGTTGGTGCCACTGGTGTGATCTGGGGTCCATCCATGAGACTCTGTGTTTGTGCTTGTTTGGAAAATATGTGTTCGTTATGCACAGGTGTCTGGCACAGCATAGTTCCAGTAGTCTCTGGCCGTTTTCGTTCATTTTCCCATTTCCATGGTGGCCAATGCATGTGGGCCAGACGTCATGGTTCGTTCCAACTCTGGCATTGAAGTCACCAAGCAAGTATAGGTCTTCTGTACGAGGCAGTTGTCCAATAATCCTGTCAATCTCATTGTAAAATATGTCTTTCGCATCAGGGCTAGAGCTGAGTGTTGGGGCATAGGCAGCCAGAAGGTGTACTGGGCCTGTGCTACAGTTCAGGCGAAGACTTAACATCCGTTCCGTGCCAGCAGTGGGTGGTTCTATCATTGGTAGAAGGGATGACTTTACTGCAAATCCAACGCCATACTCGCGCCTTTCATCTAGTCCCTTGCCTTTCCAGACGAAAGTGTACTCTTTCTCTTGTAATGAGCCGTCGTCTGGCAGTCTTGTCTCTTGTAGGGCGGCAATGTCAACATTTAGCCGGGAGAGTTCAGCGTCTATGACGGCTGTTTTACGCTTGTCGTCAATCAGTTGTAGATCGTCCGAGAAGCCTGGCATCATAGTTCTAACGTTCCAGCTTCACTAGCACATTGTAAACTTATAAATATCATGTTTATACACTAGCACAATGTAAACTTATAAATGCCATGCTTATACAATAGCACATTGTAAACTTATAAATGTCATGTTGATACACCAGCACATTGTAAACTTATAAATGGCATGCTTATACACCAGCACATTGTAAACTTATAAAGGTCATGCTTATACACTAGCACATTGTAAACTTATAAATGTCATGCTTATACACTAGCACATTGTAAACTTATAAATGTCATGTTTATTCACCAGCACATTGTAAACTTATAAATGTCATGTTTATTCACCAGCACATTGTAAACTTATAAATGTCATGCTTATACACCAGCACATTGTAAACATATAAATGTCATGTTTATACAACAGCACATTGTAAACTTATAAATGTCATGCTTATACACTAGCACATTGTAAACTTATAAATCGCATGCTTATACACCCGCACATTGTAAACATATAAATGTCATGTTTATACACCAGCACATTGTAAACTTATAATTGTCATGCTTATACACATATAAATATCATGCTTATACACCAGCACATTGTAAACATATAAATATCATGCTTATACATCAGCACATTGTAAACATATAAATGTCATGCATATACAATAGCACATTGTAAACATATACATGTCATGCTTATACACCAGCACAATGTAAACATATAAATGTCATGCTTATACACCAGCACATTGTAAGCATATAAATGTCATGCTTATACACCAGCACATTGTAAACTTATAAATGTCATGTTTATACACTAGCACATTGTAAACATATAAATGTCATGTTTATACACTAGCACATTGTAAACATATAAATGTCATGCTTATACATCAGCACATTGTAAACTTATAATATCATGTTTATACACTAGCACATTGTAAACATATAAATATCATGCCTATACACCAGCACATTGTAAACATATAAATGTCGTGCTTATACACCAGCACATTGTAAATAAACATATAAATGTCATGCTTATACACCTGTATATTGTAAACTTATAAGTGTCATGCTTATACATCAGCACATTGTAAACTTATAAATGTCATGCTTATACACTAGCACATTGTAAACATATAAATGTCATGCTTATACACCAGCACATTGTAAACATATAAATGTCATGCTTATACACCAGCACATTGTAAACATATAAATGTCATGCTTATACACCAGCACATTGTAAACATATAAATGTCATGCTTATACACCAGCCCATTGTAAACTTATACATGTCATGCTTATACATCAGCACATTGTAAACTTATAAAGGTCATGCTTATACACCAGCACATTGTAAGCTTATAAATGTCATGTTTATACACCAGCACATTGTAAACTTATAAATGTCATGCTTATACACTAGCACAATGTAAACTTATAAATGCCATGCTTATACACCAGCACATTGTAAACTTATAAATGTCATGCTTATACACCAGCACATTGTAAACTTATAAATGTCATGCTTATACACTAGCACATTGTAAAACTTATAAATGCCATGTTTATACACCAATACATTGTAAGTGTATACATGTCATGCTAATACACATATAAATGTCATGTTTATACGTCAATACATTGTAAGCTTATACATGTCATGCTTATACATCAGCACATAGTAAACATATAAATGTCATGCTTATACACCAGCACATTGTAAACTTATAAATGTCATGTTTATACACGAGCACATTGTAATCTTATAAATGTCATGTTTATACACTTATAAATGTCATGCTTATACACTAATAAATGTCATGCTTACTGACTTATAAATGTCATGCTTATACACTTATACATGTCATGTTTATACACTAATAAATGTCATGCTTATACACCAGCACATTGTAAACTTATAAATGTCATGCTTATACACCAGCACATTGTAAACATATAAATGTCATGTTTATACAACAGCACATTGTAAACTTATAAATGTCATGCTTATACACTAGCACATTGTAAACTTATAAATCGCATGCTTATACACCCGCACATTGTAAACATATAAATGTCATGTTTATACACCAGCACATTGTAAACTTATAATTGTCATGCTTATACACATATAAATATCATGCTTATACACCAGCACATTGTAAACATATAAATGTCATGCATATACAATAGCACATTGTAAACATATACATGTCATGCTTATACACCAGCACCATGTAAAATTATAAATGTCATGCTTATACACCAGCACATTGTAAACATATAAATGTCATGTTTATACACTAGCACATTGTAAACTTATAAATGTCATGTTTATACATCAGCACATTGTAAACTTATAATATCATGTGTATACACTAGCACATTGTAAACATATAAATATCATGCTTATACACCAGCACATTGTAAACATATAAATGTCGTGCTTATACACCAGCACATTGTAAATAAACATATAAATGTCATGCTTATACACCTGTACATTGTAAACTTATAAGTGTCATGCTTATACATCAGCACATTGTAAACTTATAAATGTCATGCTTATACACTAGCACATTGTAAACATATAAATGTCATGCTTATACACCAGCACATTGTAAACATATAAATGTCATGCTTATACACCAGCACATTGTAAACATATAAATGTCATGCTTATACACCAGCACATTGTAAACATATAAATGTCATGCTTATACACCAGCACATTGTAAACTTATACATGTCATGCTTATACATCAGCACATTGTAAACTTATAAAGGTCATGCTTATACACCAGCACATTGTAAGCTTATAAATGTCATGTTTATACACCAGCACATTGTAAAACTTATAAATGCCATGTTTATACACCAATACATTGTAGGTTTATACATGTCATGCTAATACACATATAAATGTCATGTTTATACGTCAATACATTGTAAGCTTATACATGTCATGCTTATACATCAGCACATTGTAAACATATAAATGTCATGCTTATACACCAGCACATTGTAAACTTATAAATGTCATGTTTATACACGAGCACATTGTAATCTTATAAATGTCATGTTTATACACTTATAAATGTCATGCTTATACACTAATAAATGTCATGCTTACTGACTTATAAATGTCATGCTTATACACTTATACATGTCATGTTTATACACTAATAAATGTCATGCTTATACACCAGCACATTGTAAACTTATAAATGTCATGCTTATACACTAGCACATTATAAACCTATAAATGTCATGCTTATACACTAGCACATTGTAAATATATAAATGTCATGCTTATACACTAGTACATTTTAAAACTTATAAATGCCATGTTTATACATCAGTACATTGTAAGCTTATACAGGTCATGTTTATACACCAGCACATTGTAAACATATAAATGTCATGTTTATACACCAGCACATTGTAAACTTATAAATGTCATGCTTATACACCAGCACATTGTAAACATATAAATGTCATGCTTATACACCAGCACATTGTAAACTTATAAATGTCATGCTTATACACCAGCACATTGTAAACCTATAAATGTCATGCTTATACACCAGCACATTGTAAATAAACATATAAATGTCATGCTTATACACCAGCACATTGTAAACTTATAAATGTCATGCTTATACACCAGCATATTGTAAATAAACATATAAATGTCATGTTTATACACCAGCACATTGTAAACTTATAAATGTCATGCTTATACACCAGCACATTGTAAACCTATAAATGTCATGCTTATACACCAGCACATTGTAAATAAACATATAAATGTCATGCTTATACACCAGCACATTGTAAACTTATAAATGTCATGCTTATACACCAGCATATTGTAAATAAACATATAAATGTCATGTTTATACACCAGCACATTGTAAATAAACATATAAATGTCATGCTTATACACCAGCACATTGTAAATAAACATATAAATGTCATCTTTATACACCAGCACATTGTAAACTTATAAATGTCATGCTTATACACCAGCACATTGTAATCTTATAAATGTCATGCTTATACACCAGCACATTGTAAACATATAAATGTCATGTTTATACACCAGCACATTGTAATCTTATAAATGTCATGCTTATACATCAGCACATTGTAAACATATAAATGTCATGCTTATACATCAGCACATTGTAAACTTATAAATGTCATGTTTATAGTGTCATGCTTATACACTTATAAATGTCATATTTATACACTTATAAATGTCATGCTTATACACTTATAAATGTCATGCTTATACACTTATAAATGTCATATTTATACACTTATAAATGTCATGCTTATACACTTATAAATGTCATGCTTATACACTTATAAATGTCATGCTTATACACTTATAAATGTCATATTTATACACTTATAAATATCATGCTTATACACTTATAAATGTCATGCTTATACACTTATAAATGTCATATTTATACACTTATAAATGTCATGCTTATACACTTATAAATGTCATGCTTATACACTTATAAATGTCATTTATACACTTATAAATGTCATGCTTATACACTTATAAATGTCATGCTTATACACTTATAAATGTCATATTTATACACTTATAAATGTCATGCTTATACACTTATAAATGTCATGCTTATACACTTATAACTGTCATGCTTATACACTTATAAATGTCATGCTTATACACTTATAAATGTCATGCTTATACACTTATAAATGTCATATTTATACACTTATAAATGTCATGCTTATACACTTATAAATGTCATGCTTATACACTTATAAATGTCATATTTATACACTTATAAATGTCATGCTTATACACTTATAAATGTCATCCTTATACACTTATAAATGTCATATTTATACACTTATAAATGCCATGCTTATACACTTATAAATGTCATGCTTATACACTTATAAATGTCATATTTATACACTTATAAATGCCATGCTTATACACTTATAAATGTCATGCTTATACACTTATAAATGTCATATTTATACACTTATAAATGTCATGCTTATACACTTATAAATGTCATGCTTATACACTTGTAACTGTCATGCTTATACACTTATAAATGTCATGCTTATACACTTATAAATGTCATGCTTATACACTTATAAATGTCATATTTATACACTTATAAATGTCATGCTTATACACTTATAAATGTAATGCTTATACACTTATAAATGTCATATTTATACACTTATAAATGTCATGTTTATACACTTATAAATGTCATGCTTATACACTTATAAATGTCATGCTTGTACACTTATAAATGTCATATTTATACACTTATAAATGTCATGCTTATACACTTATAAATGTTATATTTATACACTTATAAATGTCATGCTTATACACTTATAAATGTCATATTTATACACTTATAAATGTCATGCTTATAGACTTATAAATGTCATGCTTATACACTTATAAATGTCATATTTATACACTTATAAATGTCATGCTTATACACTTATAAATGTCATGCTTATACACTTATAAATGTCATGCTTATACACTTATAAATGTCATGCTTATACACTTATAAATGTCATGCTTGTGTAATAACACATGGAAGGATTCTGATTCGTTGAGAGAATAATCCATATAATTTGTAAATTAAACTTTAAAGTATGCATATTTCTGTTTGAATTTGTACACAACGTTAATGGGAAGACGAACGATGATTTTAAAACAAGTCTTGACACAATTATAACGCTGTATAAAACATAAATATAACGCTGCGTTGCGTAGTGACGTCATGGTAATTTGCGCTGACAGTTGGCGCCAAAATGAAAGTAGCAGCGTTATTTTGTGCAAAAAATATTATTAAACCCCAATATGATAATGTGATAAAAAAGATCTTACACTCGTGATTTAATGCCATATTTTATGAAACTGGTGTTGGAATTCCAAAACTCACCACCAATGTAAGATCATATATGAATGAAGTGTAGACAAGTGTATGCCATATCCCACTACTTCTGTCCTTCATTTTAATAACATATCGGCTTTGAAAGGGAGCCCGGACAATATGGCAGAGTTCCCAACAATATTAGTGCATATGGGCCTCTTGGATAGCTAACCAGTCACTGTTCATGATACTATGAAACAAACAAGCAATTGGCCCATGTATTAGCGTGATTAGATACGGCCAATCATATACTTAATATACATTTGATTTAACCAAAAGTTAGATGAAATTAAGTTGACAATGTCTGATCAAATACTATTGACATGTTATAATTCGTAATTCACTTGTTTAGGATATATGAGTTACCAGTTGAATACTCCCTACACTCTTAATACAATCATGATCATGTTTTGCATAGTCTAAAATCCATCATGACATTGTCATTATTTTTCCATGTATGTCCATAATCATTACATCATTTGTACATCCTCATCATGATTGCATATATAATAATATTGTACTACATGTATATATATTGTAAATATGTTTAAATGTTACAGACGAGAAACTGTAAAGATTAAGTCTTAATAAAGCATTCTTCTTCTTCTTCTTCTTCTTCTTCTTCTTCTTCATGTGTTGTATTTGTGAATCGTGTTTGGATACCACAGTTACTGATCATAAACTTGTTATTGATGGTTATACTCTGACTCGAAAAGACTGAAATGCCATTGGTGGAGGTTTACTTACCTATGTTAAAGAGTAGTTAAGCTGTACGCATAGGGTAGATCTTGATTCTGCAGATTTCACTCAGTTGGTGCGTCAACCTACACGAGTAACGCAAACTACGTCAACACTGACTGATCAGGCTTTTACAAATACACCCAATAACATAGCAACGGTTACAATCCAACGTGACTCCATAAGTGGCCATTACCCGGTTTGCATCTCCAGGAAAACTATTGGTTATAACACTAACACTTCTATTCATATATTTATTCAATACAGATCTATAAGGCCAATATGTTTAATGAATATTTATGTAATGTACATTGACAGCTTCAGTTCGATAACCCACCATTGCACTAATCTAACGTTGCACTTGAAATACTAACAACACTTAATTGTCAAGTATATCTATATTTTCTGTTCCCTTAGTTTCTGTGCAGTTCGTTGAAAAAACAGTTTATTTCACTTGATGTATCTGGATAGATCAACAGGCGTTGATAATGTACACGCCATATTATTAAAGTTTATGCCATAATCATTGCTCCAGTTCTATCACAAATATTCAACTGTAACAAGACGGATCTGTAGTCCAGTGGTAACACGCTGGACTGGTAATCCAGGGATCGCAGGTTCGACCCCGTCTGACCCTAATAAAATTAGCAGTCTTTCAGATGGGACGTTAAACCGAGGTCTCGTGTCGGTGCCTTACACCGTGCACCGTGCACGTAAAAGAACCAGAGGAGACGACTGTATCATGCACTATTCTCCAAAATCTAAAATGACTAATCTCGTCAGGAGGCGTCGCTCATATGGGCAGCCGGTAGCGACGATAAATAAAAGTAAACACATTTCTCAAAAAGCATTTAAATAAGCCATCGTTATACCCATTCATAAAAAGGTGACACATCACATCAGATATAAGTCTGGACTTATTCCAATATTACCTGTAATGTCATTGATTATTGAGCGCCAAGTCAACTTTCACTTGAAACAATTTCGTGAGGAACATAATTTATTATACATGTATAATCGACAACCCCAATTCCGTGAATATCATTCGTGTCAAACTGCCCTTATTAGGTGACTGTATATCTGCCATTGCTAGACTGAAGTAGCGAACACAATCTTGCTCAATCTTTCTAAAGCCTTTATTCAGGTTGGTCATTTTATCTTAATACGTAAACTAGCTTATTATGGGCATGCTGAATCTTTCATAAGCCTTTATTCTGGTTGATCATTTTATATTAATACGTAAACTAGCTTACTATGGGCATGCTGAATCTTTCCAAAGCCTTTATTCTGGTTGATCATTTTATCTTAATACGTAAACTAGTTTACTATGGGCATGCTGAATCTTTCCAAAGCCTTTATTCTGGTTGATCATTTTATCTTAATACGTAAACTAGCTTATTATGGACTTATCACAAAATTGGTTCTCCTCTTACTTAGCTGACAGGTTCCAACAAACTATTGTTTGCTCGTTCGGATGCTGACCCTGTTGTTTATGGTGTTCCTCAGGGGTCCGTCTTAGTCCCAATCTCTTCATAGTGTACACCAATGACTTACCTATTGCTCTTACCAGTATAGCTGCAAACATATTTGCTGACGATACAACTATATCCGCCTCAGACAAATCTGTTCACACGCTTCTGTATTTATAATTTGATAAATGTTCATCAGTGGTGTCTAGACAATCGCAATCGTATGATTCTCAATACTTTATAAACCCAAATCATATACATGTATATTTCCTCCGAATCGAAAACTCGTAGTGTTACTGAGTGTGCTCCTGAAGTGCGAATAAACGACACCAGCATACATCCGGGTTCTGCTGAACGACACCATAATACATCCGGGTTCTGCTGAACGATACCATCATACATCCGGGTTCTGCTGAACGGCTACTTGGGAGTCAGGATCGACAACACACTATCCAGGGATAAACATACTGACAATGTTCTAGTGTAGTAGATAAGGACCACACAATGATGATAAACATACTGACAATGTTCTAGTGTAGTAGATAAGGACCACACAATGATGATAAACATACTGACAATGTTCTAGTGTAGTAGATAAGGACCACACAATGATGATAAACATACTGACAATGTTCTAGTGTAGTAGATAAGGACCACACAATGATGATAAACATACTGACAATGTTCTAGTGTAGTAGATAAGGACCACACAATGATGATAAACATACTGACAATGTTCTAGTGTAGTAGATAAGGACCACACAATGATGATAAACATACTGACAATGTTCTAGTGTAGTAGATAAGGACCACACAATGATGATAAACATACTGACAATGTTCTAGTGTAGTAGATAAGGACCACACAATGATGATAAACATACTGACAATGTTCTAGTGTAGTAGATAAGGACCACACAATGATGATAAACATACTGACAATGTTCTAGTGTAGTAGATAAGGACCACACAATGATGATAAACATACTGACAATGTTCTAGTGTAGTAGATAAGGACCACACAATGATGATTTCGTTCGGAAGGTGTAAAAAGCACCAAATTTTCACACAAGTAACATTCTTAAAAATGTCACTCGTATATAAATATATATCTCTACTCCCAATCGCAAACCGTATTCTACAATGCTTATACATGGCCTCACGTAGACTGTTACGGTGTAATTCTGGGTAACTGCAACTCATCTTTAGAACATAAACTAGTTAGTTTATACAGATTTATTTTAGCTCGATTGCGAAACAAGTTCTTACAACTTATATTAATCACTCCCGAGACCTCATTCCTGATGGAATCCATCGCCACGAGGGAGAGAGAAAATGCAACGTGGAATTTAAATGACTTGCCTAAGAGCACACTCGTAACGGCTCCAGCGGGGCTCGAGCTCCGGACCTTTCGCACATGAAGCGAACGCGCATCCACTGCGCTATCAAGACTTCCACGATAAACTAATTAGGTTCCAAAGAGAGTAGCTAGATTAAGTGTAGATCAGTGTATCTGCTCTCTATCGCCTACCCATCGCAATTATTATTCTCCCAATAAAAATGGAAGACCTTCCCATAACGAGTCATATATCAGAAGATAATAAGCATGCATAAAACATTACATGCAGCTGCTCCAGAATAATTAAATTCGCGTTCACTTTTACTTTTGATATAGTTTTAGTTTAAACATATTTTATTTCAAACCATGTACCATATATACATATAGCAATTACATTACAATATAATATTTTATATTTTGAAAAAGGATTAGATCCGAAAGCTAGATTAGCTTATAAAGGTATTATCCTTCGAAACTCGTTTGCTGTAAAGTTGGCGGTAAAATAATGTGCTTGAAATGTTTAACAATACAAGATTCATAATTCGATTTAGATAGAAAAAATACGATATTGTAGTTGAGATAAGAAAAAAGACATTATAATAATAGAGGTCAGAATATTATAATGATGAGGAATGTTAATAAAAAGAATATGGTTGAGTCTAAGTGTAATAGATTGTTCTAATTTATATTATGTGCACACTCACAACAATTATTGTAAGAAGAAAGTAACATTATTAGGTAAAGTGAGGTATAATATGATATCGATATAGTTTGCTAGATATTTATCTCAGTAGCTTAAAAAGTATGGTATTCATAACTAATACACTTAGTGTTCATCTTAAGTAATAATAAATATAAAATTAAGTAATAATAAATAAAAGAGTCAATCAACTTTGACGATAAATCATCCTAGTTGTTTTCAATTCAAGTAGAAGAAATAAGATATTGAGATTTGATTTGGAAAGTTGAGAGCCAGGAACAGGTCAGTCATTCAAGTTCATGGAAAACGTTTACTGTCCCTTATATAGTCCTGTACAGCAAGAAAGATTCTGCTGTTGATGTTGTCGCAAAGGTTTTGATCTCCGTGTAAGAGAGTGTACAAAGTTACTGTACAGTATATAGAAGTTTCTTGTATTCGTTTTGCTCTGATGTTGGTATATAGTGTGCATTCCAAGAGGAAATGGTAATTACTTTCAACAAGACCGCATTGGCAAAGAGATAAGTTTTTGCTGTACAGGTGTTGGTTTACGGAGCAGCATTCAGTACGTAATCGGGCATGATAAACTTGCCATTTCCTGGAGCCAACATAAAAGTATTTAGGAGTTTTAGATATATTTCCACGAAGACTGTGTTTGAAAGAAGATAGTGTAGGAGAGCTTTGTTGTTGCATAGATAGATTATTCCAATCTCTTAAGGTAGAAGGTAGAAACGAGTTGTAGTAGAGCGCAGTACGGGATGGAATACCATTAATATTAGCTGCGTTTCTTATCTGGTAGTTTCACCCACAGTTTGTGGCACAAGAGAAGATAGATGTTAGGGAGTAAGACCATTTTTCATTTTATACAAAAGAGTAAGTCTGTGGTTAAGTCGACGTTTGTCTAATGATTCCCACCGGACTTCCCTATGTAGTTTATGAAGAGAAACAAGTTTTGTTGCACCGGAAACAATTCGAGAAGCTTCATTCTGGATCTTGTCGAGTTCGTCTTTTTCATACTGAGTGCAATTGCAGTACAGAACATCGGCATATTATAGAATTGGTCGGATGAAAGAAGTATAAATGGTTTCAAGTGATCGTCTTTCCGATAGGAATTTGAATCTTCGCATGATATGTATTCTCTTCCATGCTTTATCAGTAATATGAGTTACATGAGTATGCCAAGAGCCGTCGTTTGAGAAGTGGACACCAAGGTGTTTATGAGACGTGACGGATGAGATTCGTTGATTATTCATGAGTAATGCTGGGTGATGTGGTCTATGTGTTTTGCGTGAGATGATCATAGATTCAGTTTTTGAATGATTAAATGTGATTAACCATGCCTCCGCCCAATTGGATAGTTTATTGATATCAGATTGCAGTATTTGGGCTGAAATTACAGGTTGGTCGACGACAATGTGTAGACTCGTGTCATCGGCAAATAGATGTATCTTAGCACCTACGTCTTCCACGATGTCATTGATATAATTATACTAAAAACAGAAGTGGACCGAGGATGGATCCTTGGGGCACACCAGCCCCTAGCGAACACCAGTTAGATTTGGCGCCAGGAAGAATGACAGTTTGACGTCTGTTGGCAAGATAATCAGAGAACCAAGACAAAAGAGGCCCATCAACACCTGCTTTACGAAGTTTCAATAGGAGACCGTTATGCCAGACCTTGTCGAAAGCTTTACTTATATCAAAGTACAGTACTTTTGATATAAATACTAGAATGCTCAGATCAACCGATATCAGTCATACACACGAAGGCCAAACTGTGAATTATTTCGTAATACATTTGCATTTTCAGGATCATCTATTTGAACATCATTGCCTCACTCAGTTGAAAATGTTCAATATATCCAAAAGTTCAACATTCTCTGTTTTAAGGTGGAACAATAACAATACAAACTAATCACATAACATGTCTACTATTGTTACTTCTGATGCTTTTTTAAGTGTTTTTCAAGCTTAATGCGAGTTATTGTGACTCATTTGTACATGCTACATGCGTCCATCATTCTAGAGCCTTTGTACAGCCTGCATGCCTCCATCATTCTAGAGCCTTTGTACAGCATGCATGGCCTCCATCATTCTAGAGCCTTTGTACAACCTGCATGCCTCCATCATTCTAGAGCCTTTGTACAGTCTGCATGCCTCCATCATTCTAGAGCCTTTGTACAGTCTGCATGCCTCCATCATTCTAGAGCCTTTGTACAACCTGCATGCATCCATCATTCTAGAGCCTTTGTACAACCTGCATGCCTCCATCATACTAGAGCCTTTGTACAACTTGCATGCCTCCATCATTCTAGAGCCTATGTACAACCTGCATGCCTCCATCATTCTAGAGCCTGTGTACAACCTGCATGCCTCCATCATTCTAGAGCCTTTGTACAGTCTGCATGCCTCCATCATTCTAGAGCCTTTGTAAAACTTGCATGCCTCCATCATTCTAGAGCCTGTGTACAACCTGCATGCCTCCACCATTGTAGAGACTGTGTACCGCCTGCATGCCTCCATCATTCTAGAGCCTTTGTACAACCTGCATGCCTCCATCATTCTAGAGCCTTTGTACAACCTGCATGCCTCCATCATTCTAGAGCCTTTGTACAACCTGCATGCCTCCATCATTCTAGAGCCTTTGTACAACCTGCATGCCTCCATCATTCTAGAGTCTTTGTACAACCTGCATGCCTCCATCATTGTAGAGACTGTGTACAACCTGCATGGCTCCATCATTCTAGAGCCTTTGTACAACCTGCATGCCTCCATCATTCTAGAGCCTGTGTACAACCTGCATGCCTCCATCATTCTAGAGCCTTTGTACAGTACATACATCCATCATTCTAGAGCCTTTGTAGTCTACATGCGTCCATCATTCTAGAGCCTGTGTACAGCCTGCATGCCTCCATCATTCTAGAGCCTATGTACAACCTACATGCCTCCATCATTATAGAGCCTATGTACAACCTGCATGCCTCCATCATTCTAGAGCATTAGTACAGTCTGCATGCCTCCATCATTCTAGAGCCGTTGTACAACATGCAGGCCTCCATCATTCTAGAGCATGTGTACAACCTGCATGCCTCCACCATTCTAGAGCCTTTGTACAGTCGGCATGCCTCCATCATTCTAGAGCCTTTGTACAGCCTGCATGCCTCCATCATTCTAGAGCCTTTGTACAGCATGCATGGCCTCCATCATTCTAGAGCCTTTGTACAACCTGCATGCCTCCATCATTCTAGAGCCTTTGTACAGTCTGCATGCCTCCATCATTCTAGAGCCTTGTACAGCTGCATGCCTCCATCATTCTAGAGCCTTTGTACAACCTGCATGCATCCATCATTCTAGAGCCTTTGTACAACCTGCATGCCTCCATCATCTAGAGCCTTTGTACACTGCATGCCTCCATCATTCTAGAGCCTAGTACACTGCATGCCTCCATCATTCTAGAGCCCTTTGTACAGCCTGCATGCCTCCATCATTCTAGAGCCTTAGTACAGTCTGCATGCCTCCATCATTCTAGAGCCGTTGTACAACATGCAGGCCTCCATCATTCTAGAGCATGTGTACAACCTGCATGCCTCCACCATTCTAGAGCCTTTGTACAGTCGGCATGCCTCCATCATTCTAGAGCCTTTGTACAGCCTGCAGGCCTCCATCATTCTAGAGCATGTGTACAACCTGCATGCCTCCATCATTCTAGAGCCTTTGTACAGCCTGCATGCCTCCATCAGTCTAGAGCCTTAGTACAGTATGCATGCCTCCATCATTCTAGAGCCGTTGTACAACATGCAGGCCTCCATCATTCTAGAGCATGTGTACAACCTGCATGCCTCCACCATTCTAGAGCCTGTGTACAACCTGCATGGCTCCATCAGTGCATACATCCATCATTCTATAGTATTTGTACAGTGCATGCATCCATCATTCTAGAGCATTTGTACATACTATATGCGTCCATCATTCTAGAGCCGTTGTACAACCTGCATGCCTCCATCATTCTAGAGCCTGTGTACAACCTGCATGCCTCCATCATTCTAGAGCCTGTGTACAACCTGCATGGCTCCACCATTCTAGAGCCTTTGTACAGCCTGCATGCCTCCATCATTCTAGAGCCTTTGTACAGCCTGCATGCCTCCATCATTCTAGAGGCGTTGTACAGTCTGCATGCCTCCATCATTCTAGAGCCTTTGTACAGTCTGCATGCCTCCATCATACTAGAGACTGTGTACAGCCTGCATGCCTCCACCATTCTAGAGCCTTTGTACAACCTGCATGCCTCCATCATTCTAGAGCATTTGTACAACATGCATGCCCCCATCATTCTAGAGCCTTTGTACAACCTGCATGCCTCCATCATTTTAGAGCCTTTGTACAGCCTGCATGCCTCCATCATTCTAGAGCCTTTGTACAGTATGCATGCCTCCATCATTCTAGAGCATTTGTACAGCCTGCATGCCTCCACCATTCGAGAACCTTTGTACAGCCTGCATGCCTCCATCATTCTAGAGCCTTTGTACAGCATGCAGGCCTCCATCATTCTAGAGCATGTGTACAACCTGCATGCCTCCATCATTCTAGAGCCTTTGTACAGCCTGCATGCCTCCATCATTCTAGAGCCTTAGTACAGTCTGCATGCCTCCATCATTCTAGAGCCTTTGTACAACCTGCATGCCTCCATCAGTTTAGAGCCTTTGTACAGCCTGCATGCCTCCATCATTCTAGAGCCTTTGTACAGTCTGCATGCCTCCATCATTCTAGAGCATTTGTACAGCCTGCATGCCTCCACCATTCGAGAACCTTTGTACAGCCTGCATGCCTCCATCATTCTAGAGCCTTTGTACAGCATGCAGGCCTCCATCATTCTAGAGCATGTGTACAACCTGCATGCCTCCATCATTCTAGAGCCTTTGTACAGCCTGCATGCCTCCATCATTCTAGAGCCTTAGTACAGTCTGCATGCCTCCATCATTCTAGAGCCGTTGTACAACATGCAGGCCTCCATCATTCTAGAGCATGTGTACAACCTGCATGCCTCCACCATTATAGAGCCTTTGTACAGTCTGCATGCCTCCATCATTCGAGAACCTTTGTACAGTCTGCATGCCTCCATCATTCGAGAACCTTTTACAGTCGGCATGCCTCCATCATTCTAGAGCCTTTGTACAGCCTGCAGGCCTCCATCATTCTAGAGCATGTGTACAACCTGCATGCCTCCACCATTCTAGAGCCTTTGTACAGTCTGCATGCCTCCATCATTCTAAAGCCTTTGTACAGTCTCCATGCCTCCATCATACTAGAGACTGTGTACAGCCTGCATGCCTCCAACATTCTAGAGCCTTTGTACAACCTGCATGCCTCCATCATTCTAGAGCCTTTGTACAACCTGAATGCATCCACCATTCTAGAGCCTTTGTACAGCCTGCATGCCTCCATCATTCTAGAGCCTTTGTACAGCCTGCATGCCTCCATCAGTCTAGAGCCTTAGTACAGTATGCATGCCTCCATCATTCTAGAGCCGTTGTACAACATGCAGGCCTCCATCATTCTAGAGCATGTGTACAACCTGCATGCCTCCACCATTCTAGAGCCTGTGTACAACCTGCATGGCTCCATCAGTGCATACATCCATCATTCTATAGTATTTGTACAGTGCATGCATCCATCATTCTAGAGCATTTGTACATACTATATGCGTCCATCATTCTAGAGCCGTTGTACAACCTGCATGCCTCCATCATTCTAGAGCCTGTGTACAACCTGCATGCCTCCATCATTCTAGAGCCTGTGTACAACCTGCATGGCTCCACCATTCTAGAGCCTTTGTACAGCCTGCATGCCTCCATCATTCTAGAGCCTTTGTACAGCCTGCATGCCTCCATCATTCTAGAGGCGTTGTACAGTCTGCATGCCTCCATCATTCTAGAGCCTTTGTACAGTCTGCATGCCTCCATCATACTAGAGACTGTGTACAGCCTGCATGCCTCCACCATTCTAGAGCCTTTGTACAACCTGCATGCCTCCATCATTCTAGAGCATTTGTACAACATGCATGCCCCCATCATTCTAGAGCCTTTGTACAACCTGCATGCCTCCATCATTTTAGAGCCTTTGTACAGCCTGCATGCCTCCATCATTCTAGAGCCTTTGTACAGTATGCATGCCTCCATCATTCTAGAGCATTTGTACAGCCTGCATGCCTCCACCATTCGAGAACCTTTGTACAGCCTGCATGCCTCCATCATTCTAGAGCCTTTGTACAGCATGCAGGCCTCCATCATTCTAGAGCATGTGTACAACCTGCATGCCTCCATCATTCTAGAGCCTTTGTACAGCCTGCATGCCTCCATCATTCTAGAGCCTTAGTACAGTCTGCATGCCTCCATCATTCTAGAGCCTTTGTACAACCTGCATGCCTCCATCAGTTTAGAGCCTTTGTACAGCCTGCATGCCTCCATCATTCTAGAGCCTTTGTACAGTCTGCATGCCTCCATCATTCTAGAGCATTTGTACAGCCTGCATGCCTCCACCATTCGAGAACCTTTGTACAGCCTGCATGCCTCCATCATTCTAGAGCCTTTGTACAGCATGCAGGCCTCCATCATTCTAGAGCATGTGTACAACCTGCATGCCTCCATCATTCTAGAGCCTTTGTACAGCCTGCATGCCTCCATCATTCTAGAGCCTTAGTACAGTCTGCATGCCTCCATCATTCTAGAGCCGTTGTACAACATGCAGGCCTCCATCATTCTAGAGCATGTGTACAACCTGCATGCCTCCACCATTATAGAGCCTTTGTACAGTCTGCATGCCTCCATCATTCGAGAACCTTTGTACAGTCTGCATACCTCCATCATTCGAGAACCTTTTACAGTCGGCATGCCTCCATCATTCTAGAGCCTTTGTACAGCCTGCAGGCCTCCATCATTCTAGAGCATGTGTACAACCTGCATGCCTCCACCATTCTAGAGCCTTTGTACAGTCTGCATGCCTCCATCATTCTAAAGCCTTTGTACAGTCTGCATGCCTCCATCATACTAGAGACTGTGTACAGCCTGCATGCCTCCAACATTCTAGAGCCTTTGTACAACCTGCATGCCTCCATCATTCTAGAGCCTTTGTACAACCTGCATGCATCCACCATTCTAGAGCCTTTGTACAGCCTGCATGCCTCCATCATACTAGAGACTGTGTACAGCCTGCATGCCTCCACCATTCTAGAGCCTTTGTACAACCTGCATGCCTCCATCATTCTAGAGCCTTTGTACAACCTGCATGCATCCACCATTCTAGAGCCTTTGTACAGTCTGCATGCCTCCATCATTCTAGAGCATTTGTACAGCCTGCATGCCTCCACCATTCTAGAGCCATTGTACAGCCTGCAGGCCTCCATCATTCTAGAGCATGTGTACAACCGGCATGCCTCCATCATTCTAGAGCCTTTGTACAGCCTGCATGCCTCCATCATTCTAGAGCCTTAGTACAGTCTGCATGCCTCCATCATTCTAGAGCCGTTGTACAACATGCAGGCCTCCATCATTCTAGAGCATGTGTACAACCTGCATGCCTCCACCATTCTAGAGCCTTTGTACAGTCTGCATGCCTCCATCATTCGAGAACCTTTGTACAGTCTGCATGCCTTCATCATTCGAGAACCTTTTACAGCCTGCAGGCCTCCATCATTCGAGAACCTTTGTACAGTCTGCATGCCTCCATCATTCTAGAGCCTTTGTACAGCCTGCAGGCCTCCATCATTCTAGAGCATGTGTACAACCTGCATGCCGCCATCATTCTAGAGCCTTTGTACAGCCTGCATGCCTCCATCATTCTAGAGCCTTAGTACAGTCTGCATGCCTCCATCATTCTAGAGCCGTTGTACAACATGCAGGCCTCCATCATTCTAGAGCCTTTGTACAGCCTGCAGGCCTCCATCATTCTAGAGCATGTGTACAACATGCATGCCACCACCATTCTAGAGCCTTTGTACAGTCTGCATGCCTCCATCATTCTAGAGCCTTTGTACAGTCTGCATGCCTCCATCATACTAGACTGTGTACAGCCTGCATGCCTCCACCATTCTAGAGCCTTTGTACAACCTGCATGCCTCCATCATTCTAGAGCCTTTGTACAGTCTGCATGCCTCCATCATACTAGAGACTGTGTACAGCCTGCATGCCTCCACCATTCTAGAGCCTTTGTACAACCTGCATGCCTCCATCATTCTAGAGCCTTTGTACAACATGCATGCCCCCATCATTCTAGAGCCTTTGTACAACCTGCATGCCTCCATCATTCTAGAGCCTTTGTACAGCCTGCATGCCTCCATCATTCTAGAGCCTTTGTACAGTCTGCATGCCTCCATCATTCTAGAGCCTTTGTACAGCCTGCATGCCTCCATCATTCTAGAGCCTTTGTACAGTCTGCATGCCTCCATCATTCTAGAGCCTTTGTACAGTTTGCATGCCTCCATCATACTAGAGACTGTGTACAGCCTGCATGCCTCCACCATTCTAGAGCCTTTGTACAACCTGCATGCCTCCATCATTCTAGAGCCTTTGTACAACATGCATGCCCCCATCATTCTAGAGCCTTTGTACAACCTGCATGCCTCCATCATTCTAGAGCCTTTGTACAGCCTGCATGCCTCCATCATTCTAGAGCCTTTGTACAGTCTGCATGCCTCCATCATTCTAGAGCCTTTGTACAGCCTGCAGGCCTCCATCATTCTAGAGCATGTGTACAACCTGCATGCCTCCACCATTCTAGAGCCTTTGTACAGTCGGCATGCCTCCATCATTCTAGAGCCTTTGTACAGCCTGCAGGCCTCCATCATTCTAGAGCATGTGTACAACCTGCATGCCTCCACCATTCTAGAGCCTTTGTACAGTCTGCATGCCTCCATCATTCTAGAGCCTTTGTACAGTCTGCATGCCTCCATCATACTAGAGACTGTGTACAGCCTGCATGCCTCCACCATTCTAGAGCCTTTGTACAACCTGCATGCCTCCATCATTCTAGAGCCTTTGTACAACATGCATGCCCCCATCATTCTAGAGCCTTTGTACAACCTGCATGCCTCCATCATTCTAGAGTCTTTGTACCACCTGCATGCCTCCATCATTCTAGAGTCTTTGTACAACATGCATGCCTCCATCATTCTAGAGCCTTTGTACAGCCTGCATGCCTCCATCATTCTAGAGCCATTGTACAACCTGCATACCTCCATCATTCTAGAGCCTTTGTACAACCTGCATGCCTCCATAATTGTAGAGCCTTTGTACAACCTGCATGCCTCCATCATTCTAGAGCCTTTGTACAACCTGCATGCGTCCATAATTGTAGAGCATTAAAATGTTGTACAACCTGCATGCCTCCATCATTCTAGAGCCTTTGTACAACCTGCATGCCTCCATCATTCTAGAACTTTTGTACAGTCATACACAAGTCATGCACAAGTCATGCATAAGTCATGCACAAGTCATATACAAGTCATACACAAGTCATGCACAAGTTATATACAAGTCATGCACAAGTCATATACAAGTCATACATAAGTCATGCACAAGTCATATACAAGTCATACACAAGTCATGCACAAGTCATGCACAAGTCATGCACAAGTCATACACAAGTCATGCACAAGTCATACACAAGTCATGCACAATTCATGCACAAGTCATGCACAAGTCATATACAAGTCATACACAAGTCATACACAAGTCATACACAAGTCATGCACAAGTCATGCACAAGTCATACACAAGTCATGCACAAGTCATGCACCACAAGTCATGCACAAGTCATGCACAAGTCATGCACACATGCACAAGTCATACACAAGTCAAATAAGTAAATGTGTGCAGGCTATAGTGATTCAGAGACAAGCTAGTTCATGTGATAACACTTTATTTCTTTCACTTCAGGGAAAACAACACGTGATATGGCACAATAAATTAATATTACATATGAAATATATACAAATACAAATGACATTAACATTGAATAATGTATCAAAAGGGAGTACTCAATACTATGCATATTGGTAAAAACATTACAACTTCAGGGATCATTCTAGAAGGCGATGTGGGCGAAATTGTCGCCCTAGGGACCCTGACTTCGCCCTCTGGGGGCCCCACTTCCCCCTAATAAAAATAAAAAATATAATTATATATTTTTTGGTTTTTACGATTTTCAAACAAAATTGTGTCTAGTAAGGTACACTGGCCCATTATAAAGCACTCCTATTCAAATGTTGTATTTAATGTGTATTTTAACCCTATTTTGCAGAAGTATATTAAAGAATACCATTTAAGGAAGTGATCACGAGCTTTCTCATTTCTCCCAAAAATTCTGACCTAGAATTAACCGTGCAAATTACACTGAAATGAAATATACATAAATGACTTGTAAGCTTAAGTTTATAGAAATGCAAGTGTGTATTGTATTACTAGTACACTATGGTTAAATGACCTTAAATGAACTATACATAGATAGACTTTATAAAATGTACAAAACAGTGTCTACATATTTTACGACATTGATTTCATAATTGTATGAAGCTT
>CM026393.1:852340-920586 GCA_014843695.1 Archivesica marissinica
CATGACATTTATATGTTTACAATGTGCTGGTGTATAAGCATGATATTTATAAGTTTATAATGTGCTAGTGTATAAGCATGACATTTATATGTTTAAAATGTGCTGATGTATAAGCATGATATTTATATGTTTACAATGTGCTAGTGCATAAGCATGACATTTATAAGTTTACATTGTGCTGGTGTATAAGCATGATATTTATATGTGTATAAGCATGACATTTATAAGTTTACAATGTGCTGGTGTATAAACATGACATTGATATGTTTATTTACAATGTGCGGGTGTAAGTTTACAATGTGCTAGTGTATAAGCATGACATTTATAAGTTTACAATGTGCTGTTGTATAAACATGACATTTATATGTTTACAATGTGCTAGTGTATAAGCATGGCATTTATAAGTTTATAATGTGCTAGTGTATAAGCATGACATTTATATGTTTAAAATGTGCTGATGTATAAGCATGATATTTATATGTTTACAATGTGCTAGTGTATAAGCATGACATTTATAAGTTTACATTGTGCTGGTGTATAAGCATGATATTTATATGTGTATAAGCATGACATTTATAAGTTTACAATGTGCTGGTGTATAAACATGACATTGATATGTTTATTTACAATGTGCGGGTGTAAGTTTACAATGTGCTAGTGTATAAGCATGACATTTATAAGTTTACAATGTGCTGTTGTATAAGCATGACATTTATATGTTTACAATGTGCTAGTGTATAAGCATGGCATTTATAAGTTTACAATGTGCTAGTGTATAAGCATGACATTTATATGTTTAAAATGTGCTGGTGTATAAGCATGACATTTATATGTTTACAATGTGCTAGTGTATAAGCATGACATTTATAAGTTTACAATGTGCTGGTGTATAAGCATGATATTTATATGTGTTAGTGTTTATGTTTACAATGTGCTAGTGTATAAGCATGATATTTATAAGTTTACAATGTGCTGATGTATAAGCATGACATTTATAGGTTTACAATGTGCTGTGCTATGGTATTTATAAGTTTACAATGTGCTGGTGTATAAGCATGATATTTATAAGTTTATAATGTGCTAGTGTATAAGCAATAATTTATACGTTTATACTGTGCTAGTGTATAAGCATGACATTTATAAGTTTACAATGTACTATGTGTAGCATGACATTTATAAGTTTACAATGTGCTGATGTATAAACATGACATTTATATGTTTACAATGTGCTGGTGTATAAACATGACATGTATAAGCTTACAATGTGCTGATGTATAAATATGACATGTATATGTGTATAAGCATGACATGTATAAACTTACAATGTACTGGTGTATAAACATGACATTTATAAGTTTTACAATGTACTAGTGTATAGGCATGACATTTATATGTTTACAATGTGCTAGTGCATAAGCATGACATTTATAAGTTTACATTGTGCTGGTGTATAAGCATGATATTTATATGTGTATAAGCATGACATTTATAAGTTTACAATGTGCTGGTGTATAAACATGACATTGATATGTTTATTTACAATGTGCGGGTGTAAGTTTACAATGTGCTAGTGTATAAGCATGACATTTATAAGTTTACAATGTGCTGTTGTATAAACATGACATTTATATGTTTACAATGTGCTAGTGTATAAGCATGGCATTTATAAGTTTATAATGTGCTAGTGTATAAGCATGACATTTATATGTTTAAAATGTGCTGATGTATAAGCATGATATTTATATGTTTACAATGTGCTAGTGCATAAGCATGACATTTATAAGTTTACATTGTGCTGGTGTATAAGCATGATATTTATATGTGTATAAGCATGACATTTATAAGTTTACAATGTGCTGGTGTATAAACATGACATTGATATGTTTATTTACAATGTGCGGGTGTAAGTTTACAATGTGCTAGTGTATAAGCATGACATTTATAAGTTTACAATGTGCTGTTGTATAAACATGACATTTATATGTTTACAATGTGCTAGTGTATAAGCATGGCATTTATAAGTTTACAATGTGCTAGTGTATAAGCATGACCGTTATAAGTTTACTACAATGTGCTAGTGTATAAGCATGACATCTATAAGTTTACAATGTGCTAGTGTATAAGCATGACATTTATATGTTTACTACAATGTGCTATTGTATAAGCATGGCATTTATATGTTTATAATGTGCTAGTGTATAAGCATGACATTTATAAGTTTACAATGTGCTAGTGTATAAGCATGATATTTATTAGCTTACAATGTGCTGATGTATAAGCATGCCATTTATAGGTTTACAATGTGCTAGTGCATAAGCATGGTATTTATAAGTTTACAATGTGCTGGTGTATAAGCATGATATTTATAAGTTTATAATGTGCTAGTGTATAAGCATGATATTTATACGTTTATACTGTGCTAGTGTATAAGCATGACATTTATAAGTTTACAATGTACTAGTGTGTAAGCATGACATTTATAAGTTTACAATGTGCTGATGTATAAACATGACATTTATATGTTTACAATGTGCTGGTGTATAAACATGACATGTATAAGCTTACAATGTGCTGATGTATAAATATGACATGTATATGTGTATAAGCATAACATGTATAAACTTACAATGTACTGGTGTATAAACATGACATTTATAAGTTTTACAATGTACTAGTGTATAGGCATGACATTTATATGTTTACAATGTGCTGGTGTATAAGCATGACATTTATAAGTTTACAATGTGCTAGTGAATAAGCATGACATTTATAAGTTTACAATGTGCTGGTGTATCAGCATGACATGTATAAGTTTACAATGTACTAGTGTATAAGCATGATATTTATAAGTTTACAATGTGCTGGTGTATAAACATGACATTTATATGTTTACAATGTGCTAGTGTATAAACATGACATTTATAAGTTTACAATGTGCTGGTGTATAAACATGATATTTATAAGTGTATAATGTGCTAGTGTATAAGCATGATATTTATACGTTTATACTGTGCTAGTGTATAAGCATGACATTTATAAGTTTGCAATGTACTAGTGTGTAAGCATGACATTTATAAGTTTACAATGTGCTTGTGTATAAACATGACATTTATATGTTTAGAATGTGCTAGTGTATAAACATGCATTTATAAGTTTACAATGTGCTGGTGTATAAGCATGACATTTATATGCTTACAATGTGCTGGTGTATAAGCATGACATTTATAAGTTTACATTGTGCTGGTGTATAGGCATGAAATTTATATATTTACAATGTGCTGGTGTATAAGCATGACATTTATAAGTTTACAATGTGCTAGTGAATAAGCATGACATTTATAAGTTTACAATGTGCTGGTGTATCAGCATGACATTTATAAGTTTACAATGTACTACTGTATAAGCATGATATTTATAAGTTTACAATGTGCTGGTGTATAAGCATGACATTTATAAGTTTACAATGTGCTAGTGTATAAGCATGACATTGATAAGTTTACAATGTACTAGTGTATAAGCATGATATTTATAAGTTTACAATGTATTAGTGTATAAGCATGACATTTATATGTTTACAATGTGCTGGTGTATAAGCACGACATTTATAAGTTTACAATGTGCTGGTGTATAAGCACGACATTTATAAGTTTACAATGTGCTGGTGTATATGCATGATATTATATATTTACAATGTGCTGATGCATAAGCATGACATTTATATGTTTACAATGTGCTAGTGTATAAACATGATATTTATAAGTTTACAATGTGCTAGTGTATAAGCATGACGTGTATAAGTTTACAATGTGTTGATGAATAAACATGACATTTATAAGTTTACAATGTGCTATTGTATAAGCATGACATTTATAACTTTACAATGTGCTAGTGTATAAGCATGTCATTTATAAGCTTACAATGTGCTGGTGTATAAACATGACATTTATAAGTTTACAATGTGCTAGTGTATAAGCATGACATTTATATGTTTACAATGTGCTAAAATATAAACATGACATTTATAAGTTTACAATTTGCTAGTGTATAAGCATGACATTTATAAGTTTATAATGTGCTGGTGTATGAGCATGACATTTATAAGTTTACAATGTGCTGGTGCATAAGCATGATATTTATATGTTTACAATGTGCTGGTGTACAAGCATGATATTTATAAGTTTATAATGTGCTAGTGTATAAGCATGACATTTATAAGTTTATAATGTGCTAGTGTATAAGCATGATATTTATAAGTTTACAATGTGCTGGTGTATAAGCATAACATTTATAAGTTTACAATGTGCTGGTGTATAAGCATAACATTCATAAGTTTATAATGTGCTAGTGTATAAGCATGACATTTATATGTTTACAATGTGCTGGTGTATAAACATGACATTTATAAGTTTATAATGTGCTAGTGTATAAGCATGATATTTTTAAGTTTACCATGTGCTGGTGTATAAGCATGATATTTATATGTTTACAATGTGCTGGTGTATAAGCATGATATTTATAAGTTTACAATGTGCTGGTGTATAAGCATGACATTTATAAGTTTACAATGTGCTGGTATATAAGCATGACATGTATATGCTTACAATGTGCTGGTGTATAAGCATGACATTTATATGTTTACATTGTGCTGGTGTATAAGCATGACATTTATATGTTTACAATGTGCTAGTGTATAAGCATGACATTTATAAATTTACAATGTGCTGGTGTATAGGCATGACATTTATATATTTACAATGTGCTGGTGTATAAGCATGACATTTATAAGTTTACAATGTGCTAGTGAATAAGCATGACATTTATAAGTTTACAATGTGCTGGTGTATAAACATGACATTTATAAGTTTACAATATGCTAGTGCATAAGCATGATATTTATAAGTTTACAATGTGCTAGTGCATAAACATGACATTTATAAGTTTACAATGTGCTGGTGCATAAGCATGATATTTATAAGTTTACAATGTGCTGGTGTATAAGCATGATATTTATAAGTTTACAATGTGCTGGTGTATAAGCATGACATTTATATGTTTACAATGTGCTGGTGTATAAGCATGATATTTATAAGTTTATAATGTCCTAGTGTATAAGCATGACATTTATATGTTTAAAATGTGCTGATGTATAAGCATGATATTTATATGTTTACAATGTGCTAGTGCATAAGCATGACATTTATAAGTTTACATTGTGCTGGTGTATAAGCATGATATTTATATGTGTATAAGCATGACATTTATAAGTTTACAATGTGCTGGTGTATAAACATGACATTGATATGTTTATTTACAATGTGCGGGTGTAAGTTTACAATGTGCTAGTGTATAAGCATGGCATTTATAAGTTTACAATGTGCTAGTGTATAAGCATGACCGTTATAAGTTTACTACAATGTGTTAGTGTATAAGCATGACATCTATAAGTTTACAATGTGCTAGTGTATAAGCATGACATTTATATGTTTACTACAATGTGCTATTGTATAAGCATGGCATTTATATGTTTATAATGTGCTAGTGTATAAGCATGACATTTATAAGTTTACATTGTGCTAGTGTATAAACATGATATTTATAAGTTTACAATGTGCTAGTGTATAAGCATGGCATTTATAAGTTTACAATGTGCTAGTGTATAAGCATGACCGTTATAAGTTTACTACAATGTGTTAGTGTATAAGCATGACATCTATAAGTTTACAATGTGCTAGTGTATAAGCATGACATTTATATGTTTACTACAATGTGCTATTGTATAAGCATGGCATTTATATGTTTATAATGTGCTAGTGTATAAGCATGACATTTATAAGTTTACATTGTGCTAGTGTATAAACATGATATTTATAAGTTTACAATGTGCTAGTGTATAAGCATGATATTTATTAGCTTACAATGTGCTGATGTATAAGCATGACATTTATAGGTCTACAATGTGCTAGTGCATAAGCATGGTATTTATAAGTTTACAATGTGCTGGTGTATAAGCATGATATTTATAAGTTTATAATGTGCTAGTGTATAAGCATGATATTTATACGTTTATACTGTGCTAGTGTATAAGCATGACATTTATAAGTTTACAATGTGCTGATGTATAAACATGACATTTATATGTTTACAATGTGCTGGTGTATAAACATGACATGTATAAGCTTACAATGTGCTGATGTATAAAAATGACATGTATATGTGTATAAGCATGACATGTATAAACTTACAATGTACTGGTGTATAAACATGACATTTATAAGTTTACAATGTGCTAGTGAATAAGCATGACATTTATAAGTTTACAATGTGCTGGTGTATCAGCATGTCATTTATAAGTTTACAATGTGCTTGTGTATAAACATGACATTTATATGTTTACAATGTGCTAGTGTATAAACATGCATTTATAAGTTTACAATGTGCTGGTGTATAAGCATGACATTTATATGCTTACAATGTGCTGGTGTATAAGCATGACATTTATAAGTTTACATTGTGCTGGTGTATAGGCATGACATTTATATATTTACAATGTGCTGGTGTATAAGCATGACATTTATAAGTTTACAATGTGCTGGTGTATCAGCATGACATTTATAAGTTTACAATGTGCTGGTGTATAAGCATGACATTGATAAGTTTACAATGTACTAGTGTATAAGCATGATATTTATAAGTTTACAATGTATTAGTGTATAAGCATGGCATTTATATGTTTACAATGTGCTGGTGTATAAGCACGACATTTATAAGTTTACAATGTGCTGGTGTATAAGCACGACATTTATAAGTTTACAATGTGCTGGTGTATATGCATGATATTATATATTTACAATGTGCTGATGCATAAGCATGACATTTATATGTTTACAATGTGCTAGTGTATAAACATGATATTTATAAGTTTACAATGTGCTAGTGTATAAGCATGACGTGTATAAGTTTACAATGTGTTGATGAATAAACATGACATTTATAAGTTTACAATGTGCTATTGTATAAGCATGACATTTATAACTTTACAATGTGCTAGTGTATAAGCATGTCATTTATAAGCTTACAATGTGCTGGTGTATAAACATGACATTTATAAGTTTACAATGTGCTAGTGTATAAGCATGACATTTATATGTTTACAATGTGCTAAAATATAAACATGACATTTATAAGTTTACAATTTGCTAGTGTATAAGCATGACATTTATAAGTTTATAATGTGCTGGTGTATGAGCATGACATTTATAAGTTTACAATGTGCTGGTGCATAAGCATGATATTTAAAAGTTTACAATGTGCTGATGTATAAACATGACATTTATAAGTTTACAATGTGCTAGTGCATAAGCATGATATTTATAAGTTTACAATGTGCTAGTGCATAAGCATGACATTTATAAGTTTAAAATGTGCTGGTGCATAAGCATGATATTTATATGTTTACAATGTGCTGGTGTACAAGCATGATATTTATAAGTTTATAATGTGCTAGTGTATAAGCATGACATGTATAAGTTTATAATGTGCTAGTGTATAAGCATGATATTTATAAGTTTACAATGTGCTGGTGTATAAGCATAACATTTATAAGTTTACAATGTGCTGGTGTATAAGCATAACATTCATAAGTTTATAATGTGCTAGTGTATAAGCATGACATTTATATGTTTACAATGTGCTGGTGTATAAACATGACATTTATAAGTTTATAATGTGCTAGTGTATAAGCATGATATTTTTAAGTTTACCATGTGCTGGTGTATAAGCATGATATTTATATGTTTACAATGTGCTGGTGTATAAGCATGATATTTATAAGTTTACAATGTGCTGGTGTATAAGCATGACATTTATATGTTTACATTGTGCTGGTGTATAAGCATGACATTTATATGTTTACAATGTGCTAGTGTATAAGCATGACATTTATAAGTTTACAATGTGCTGGTATATAAGCATGACATGTATATGCTTACAATGTGCTGGTGTATAAGCATGACATTTATATGTTTACATTGTGCTGGTGTATAAGCATGACATTTATATGTTTACAATGTGCTAGTGTATAAGCATGACATTTATAAATTTACAATGTGCTGGTGTATAGGCATGACATTTATATATTTACAATGTGCTGGTGTATAAGCATGACATTTATAAGTTTACAATGTGCTAGTGAATAAGCATGACATTTATAAGTTTACAATGTGCTGGTGTATAAACATGACATTTATAAGTTTACAATATGCTAGTGCATAAGCATGATATTTATAAGTTTACAATGTGCTAGTGCATAAGCATGACATTTATAAGTTTACAATGTGCTGGTGCATAAGCATGATATTTATAAGTTTACAATGTGCTGGTGTATAAGCATGATATTTATAAGTTTACAATGTGCTGGTGTATAAGCATGACATTTATATGTTTACAATGTGCTGGTGTATAAGCATGATATTTATAAGTTTATAATGTCCTAGTGTATAAGCATGACATTTATATGTTTAAAATGTGCTGATGTATAAGCATGATATGTATATGTTTACAATGTGCTAGTGCATAAGCATGACATTTATAAGTTTACATTGTGCTGGTGTATAAGCATGATATTTATATGTGTATAAGCATGACATTTATAAGTTTACAATGTGCTGGTGTATAAACATGACATTGATATGTTTATTTACAATGTGCGGGTGTAAGTTTACAATGTGCTAGTGTATAAGCATGGCATTTATAAGTTTACAATGTGCTAGTGTATAAGCATGACCGTTATAAGTTTACTACAATGTGTTAGTGTATAAGCATGACATCTATAAGTTTACAATGTGCTAGTGTATAAGCATGACATTTATATGTTTACTACAATGTGCTATTGTATAAGCATGGCATTTATATGTTTATAATGTGCTAGTGTATAAGCATGACATTTATAAGTTTACATTGTGCTAGTGTATAAACATGATATTTATAAGTTTACAATGTGCTAGTGTATAAGCATGATATTTATTAGCTTACAATGTGCTGATGTATAAGCATGACATTTATAGGTTTACAATGTGCTAGTGCATAAGCATGGTATTTATAAGTTTACAATGTGTTGGTGTATAAGCATGATATTTATAAGTTTATAATGTGCTAGTGTATAAGCATGATATTTATACGTTTATACTGTGCTAGTGTATAAGCATGACATTTATAAGTTTACAATGTGCTGATGTATAAACATGACATTTATATGTTTACAATGTGCTGGTGTATAAACATGACATGTATAAGCTTACAATGTGCTGATGTATAAAAATGACATGTATATGTGTATAAGCATGAAATGTATAAACTTACAATGTACTGGTGTATAAACATGACATTTATAAGTTTACAATGTGCTAGTGAATAAGCATGACATTTATAAGTTTACAATGTGCTGGTGTATCAGCATGTCATTTATAAGTTTACAATGTGCTTGTGTATAAACATGACATTTATATGTTTACAATGTGCTAGTGTATAAACATGCATTTATAAGTTTACAATGTGCTGGTGTATAAGCATGACATTTATATGCTTACAATGTGCTGGTGTATAAGCATGACATTTATAAGTTTACATTGTGCTGGTGTATAGGCATGACATTTATAAGTTTACAATGTGCTAGTGTATAAGCATGACATTTATAAGTTTACATTGTGCTGGTGTATAGGCATGACATTTATATATTTACAATGTGCTGGTGTATAAGCATGACATTTATAAGTTTACAATGTGCTGGTGTATAAGCATGACATTTATATGTTTACAATGTGCTGGTGTATACGCACGACATTTATAAGTTTACAATGTGCTGGTGTATATGCATGATATTATAAGTTTACAATATGCTGGTGTATAAGCATGACATTTATGAGTTTAGTTTACAATGTGCTGATGTATAAGCATGATATTTATAAGTTTACAATGTACTAGTGTATAAGCATGATATTTATATGTTTACAATGTGCTGGTGTATAAGCATGATATTTATAAGTTTACAATGTGCTTGTGTATAAGCATGATATTTGTAAGTTTACAATGTGCCGGTGTATAAGCATGACATGTTTATGTTTACAATGGTCTGGTGTATAAGCATGACATGTATATGTTTACAATGTGCTGGTGTATAAGCATGACATTTATATGCTTACAATGTGCTAGAGTATAAACATGATATTTATAAGTTTACAATGTGCTAGTGTATAATCATGACGTGTATAAGTTTACAATGTGTTGATGAATAAACATGACATTTATAAGTTTACAATGTGCTATTGTATAAGCATGACATTTATAACTTTACAATGTGCTAGTGTATAAGCATGTCATTTATAAGCTTACAATGTGCTGGTGTATAAACATGACATTTATAAGTTTACAATGTGCTAGTGTATAAGCATGACATTTATATGTTTACAATGTGCTAAAATATAAACATGACATTTATAAGTTTACAATGTGCTAGTGTATAAGCATGACATTCATAAGTTTATAATGTGCTTGTGTATGAGCATGACATTTATAAGTTTACAATGTGCTGGTGCATAAGCATGATATTTAAAAGTTTACAATGTGCTGATGTATAAACATGACATTTATAAGTTTACAATGTGCTAGTGCATAAGCATGATATTTATAAGTTTACAATGTGCTAGTGCATAAGCATGACATTTATAAGTTTACAATGTGCTGGTGCATAAGCATGATATTTATATGTTTACAATGTGCTGGTGTACAAGCATGATATTTATAAGTTTATAATGTGCTAGTGTATAAGCATGACATTTATAAGTTTATAATGTGCTAGTGTATAAGCATGACATTTATAAGTTTACAATGTGCTGGTGTATAAGCAAAACATTTATAAGTTTACAATGTGCTGGTTTATAAGCATAACATTCATAAGTTTATAATGTGCTAGTGTATAAGCATGACATTTATATGTTTACAATGTGCTGGTGTATAAACATGACATTTATAAGTTTATAATGTGCTAGTGTATAAGCATGATATTTTTAAGTTTACCATGTGCTGGTGTATAAGCATGACATTTATATGTTTACAATGTGCTGGTGTATAAGCATGATATTTATAAGTTTACAATGTGCTGGTGTATAAGCATGACATTTATAAGTTTACAATGTGCTGGTGTATAAGCATGACATGTATATGCTTACAATGTGCTGGTGTATAAGCATGACATTTATATGTTTACATTGTGCTGGTGTATAAGCATGACATTTATATGTTTACAATGTGCTAGTGTATAAGCATGACATTTATAAGTTTACAAAGTGCTGGTGTATAAGCATGACATGTATATGCTTACAATGTGCTGGTGTATAAGCATGACATTTATATGTTTACATTGTGCTAGTGTATAAACATGACATTTATATGTTTACAATGTGCTAGTGTATAAGCATGACATATATAAATTTACAATGTGCTGGTGTATAAACATGACATTTATATGTTTACAATGTGCTAGTGTATAAGCATGACGTGTATAAGTTTACAATGTGTTGATGAATAAACATGACATTTATAAGTTTACAATGTGCTAGTGTATAAGCATGACATTTATAAGTTTACAATGTGCTGGTGTATAAGCATAACATTTATAAGTTTACAATGTGCTGGTGTATAAGCATGACATTCATAAGTTTATAATGTGCTAGTGTATAAGCATGATATTTTTAAGTTTACAATGTGCTGGTGTATAAACATGACATTTATATGTTTACAATGTGCTGGTGTATAAGCATGATATTTATAAGTTTACAATGTGCTTGCGTATAAGCATGATATTTTTAAGTTTACAATGTGCTGGTGTATAAGCATGACATGTATATGCTTACAATGTGCTGGTGTATAAGCATGACATTTATATGTTTACATTGTGCTGGTGTATAAGCGTGACATTTATATGTTTACAATGTGCTAGTGTATAAGCATGACATTTATAAATTTACAATGTGCTGGTGTATAAACATGACATTTATATGTTTACAATGTGCTAGTGTATAAGCATGACGTGTATAAGTTTACAATGTGTTGATGAATAAACATGACATTTATAAGTTTACAATGTGCTATTGTATAAGCATGACATTTATAACTTTACAATGTGCTAGTTTATAAGCATGTCATTTATAAGCTTACAATGTGCTGGTGTATAAACATGACATTTATAAGTTTACAATGTGCTAGTGTATAAGCATGACATTTATATGTTTACAATGTGCTAAAGTATAAACATGACATTTATAAATTTACAATTTGCTGGTATATAAGCATGACATGTATAAGTTTATAATGTGCTAGTGTATAAGCATGACATTTATATGTTTATAATGTGCTGGTGTATAAGCATGACATTTATAAGTTTACAATGTGCTGGTGCATAAGCATGATATTTAAAAGTTTACAATGTACTGATGTATAAACATGACATTTATAAGTTTACAATGTGCTAGTGCATAAGCATGACATTTATAAGTTTACAATGTGCTAGTGTATAAGCATGACATTTATAAGTTTACAATGTGCTGGTGCATAAGCATGGTATTTATAAGTTTACAATGTGCTGGTGTATAAGCATGACATTTATAAGTTTACAATGTGCTGGTGTATAAGCATGACATTTATATGTTTACAATGTGTTGGTGTATAAGCATGATATTTATAAGTTTATAATGTGCTAGTGTATAAGCATGACATTTATAAGTTTATAATGTGCTAGTGTATAAGCATGACATTTATAAGTTTATAATGTGCTAGTGTATAAGCATGACATTTATAAGTTTACAATGTGCTGGTGTATAAGCATAACATTTATAAGTTTACAATGTGCTGGTGTATAAGCATAACATTCATAAGTTTATAATGTGCTAGTGTATAAGCATGACATTTATATGTTTACAATGTGCTGGTGTATAAACATGACATTTATAAGTTTATAATGTGCTAGTGTATAAGCATGATATTTTTAAGTTTACCATGTGCTGGTGTATAAGCATGACATTTATATGTTTACAATGTGCTGGTGTATAAGCATGATATTTATAAGTTTACAATGTGCTGGTGTATAAGCATGACATTTATAAGTTTACAATGTGCTGGTGTATAAGCATGACATGTATATGCTTACAATGTGCTGGTGTATAAGCATGACATTTATATGTTTACATTGTGCTGGTGTATAAGCATGACATTTATATGTTTACAATGTGCTAGTGTATAAGCATGACATTTATAAGTTTACAATGTGCTGGTGTATAAGCATGACATGTATATGCTTACAATGTGCTGGTGTATAAGCATGACATTTATATGTTTACATTGTGCTGGTGTATAAGCATGACATTTATATGTTTACAATGTGCTAGTGTATAAGCATGACATTTATAAATTTACAATGTGCTGGTGTATAAACATGACATTTATATGTTTACAATGTGCTAGTGTATAAGCATGACGTGTATAAGTTTACAATGTGTTGATGAATAAACATGACATTTATAAGTTTACAATGTGCTAGTGTATAAGCATGACATTTATAAGTTTACAATGTGCTGGTGTATAAGCATAACATTTATAAGTTTACAATGTGCTGGTGTATAAGCATGACATTCATAAGTTTATAATGTGCTAGTGTATAAGCATGATATTTTTAAGTTTACAATGTGCTGGTGTATAAACATGACATTTATATGTTTACAATGTGCTGGTGTATAAGCATGATATTTATAAGTTTACAATGTGCTTGTGTATAAGCATGATATTTTTAAGTTTACAATGTGCTGGTGTATAAGCATGATATTTATATGTTTACAATGTGCTGGTGTATAAGCATGATATTTATAAGTTTACAATGTGCTGGTGTATAAGCATGACATTTATAAGTTTACAATGTGCTGGTGTATAAGCATGACATGTATATGTTTACAATGTTCTGGTGTATAAGCATGACATTTATATGTTTACATTGTGCTGGTGTATAAGCATGACATTTATATGTTTACAATGTGCTAGTGTATAAGCATGACATTTATAAGTTTACAATGTGCTGGTGTATAAGCATGACATGTATATGCTTACAATGTGCTGGTGTATAAGCATGACATTTATATGTTTACATTGTGCTGGTGTATAAGCATGACATTTATATGTTTACAATGTGCTAGTGTATAAGCATGACATTTATAAATTTACAATGTGCTGGTGTATAAACATGACATTTATATGTTTACAATGTGCTAGTGTATAAGCATGACGTGTATAAGTTTACAATGTGTTGATGAATAAACATGACATTTATAAGTTTACAATATGCTATTGTATAAGCATGACATTTATAACTTTACAATGTGCTAGTTTATAAGCATGTCATTTATAAGCTTACAATGTGCTGGTGTATAAACATGACATTTATAAGTTTACAATGTGCTGGTGCATAAGCATAATATTTATAAGTTTACAATGTGCTGGTGTATAAGCATGACATTTATAAGTTTACAATGTGCTGGTGTATAAGCATGACATTTATATGTTTACAATGTGCTAAAGTATAAACATGACATTTATAAATTTACAATTTGCTGGTATATAAGCATGACATGTATAAGTTTATAATGTGCTAGTGTATAAGCATGACATTTATAAGTTTATAATGTGCTGGTGTATAAGCATGACATTTATAGGTTTACAATGTGCTGGTGCATAAGCATGATATTTAAAAGTTTACAATGTGCTGATGTATAAACATGACATTTATAAGTTTACAATGTGCTAGTGCATAAGCATGACATTTATAAGTTTACAATGTGCTAGTGTATAAGCATGACATTTATAAGTTTACAATGTGCTGGTGCATAAGCATGATATTTATAAGTTTACAATGTGCTGGTGTATAAGCATGACATTTATAAGATTACAATGTGCTGGTGTATAAGCATGACATTTATATATTTACAATGTGTTGGTGTATAAGCATGATATTTATAAGTTTATAATGTGCTAGTGTATAAGCATGACATTTATCAGTTTATAATGTGCTAGTGTATAAGCATGACATTTATAAGTTTACAATGTGCTGGTCTATAAGCATAACATTTATAAGTTTACAATGTGCTGGTGTATAAGCATGACATTCATAAGTTTATAATGTGCTAGTGTATAGGCATGACATTTATATGCTTACAATGTGCTGGTGTATAAGCATGACATTTATTTGTTTACAATGTGCTAGTGTATAAGCATGACATTTATATGCTTACAATGTGCTGGTGTATAAGCATGACATTTATATGTTTACAATGTGCTGGTGTATAGACATGACATTGATACGTTTACAATGTGCTGGTGTATAAGCATAATATTTATAAGATTACAATGTGCTGGTGTATAAGCATGACATTGATAAGTTTACAATGTGCTGGTGTATAAGCATAACATTTATAAGTTTACAATGTGCTGGTGTATAAGCATGACATTTATAACTTTACAATGTGCTAGTTTATAAGCATGTCATTTATAAGCTTACAATGTGCTGGTGTATAAACATGACATTTATAAGTTTACAATGTGCTAGTGTATAAGCATGACATTTATATGCTTACAATGTGCTAAAGTATAAACATGACATTTATAAATTTACAATTTGCTGGTATATAAGCATGACATGTATAAGTTTATAATGTGCTAGTGTATAAGCATGACATTTATAAGTTTATAATGTGCTGGTGTATAAGCATGACATTTATAAGTTTACAATGTGCTGGTGCATAAGCATGATATTTAAAAGTTTACAATGTGCTGATGTATAAACATGACATTTATAAGTTTACAATGTGCTAGTGCATAAGCATGACATTTATATGTTTACAATGTGCTAGTGTATAAGCATGACATTTATAAGTTTACAATGTGCTGGTGCATAAGCATAATATTTATAAGTTTACAATGTGCTGGTGTATAAGCATGACATTTATAAGTTTACAATGTGCTGGTGTATAAGCATGACATTTATATGTTTACAATGTGTTGGTGTATAAGCATGATATTTATAAGTTTATAATGTGCTAGTGTATAAGCATGACATTTATAAGTTTATAATGTGCTAGTGTATAAGCATGACATTTATAAGTTTACAATGTGCTGGTGTATAAGCATAACATTTATAAGTTTACAATGTGCTGGTGTATAAGCATGACATTCATAAGTTTATAATGTGCTAGTGTATAAGCATGACATTTATATGTTTATAATGTGCTAGTGTATAGGCATGACATTTATATGCTTACAATGTGCTGGTGTATAAGCATGACATTTATTTGTTTACAATGTGCTAGTGTATAAGCATGACATTTATATGCTTACAATGTGCTGGTGTATAAGCATGACATTTATATGTTTACAATGTGCTGGTGTATAGACATGACATTGATACGTTTACAATGTGCTGGTGTATAAGCATAATATTTATAAGATTACAATGTGCTGGTGTATAAGCATGACATTTATAAGTTTACAATGTGCTGGTGTATAAGCATAACATTTATAAGTTTACAATGTGCTGGTGTATAAGCATGACATTCATAAGTTTATAATGTGCTAGTGTATAAGCATGACATTTATATGTTTATAATGTGCTGGTGTATAAACATGACATTTATAAGTTTATAATGTGCTAGTGTATAGGCATGACATTTATATGTTTACAATGTGCTGATGTATAAGCATGACATTTATATGCTTACAATATGCTGGTGTATAAGTATGACATGTATAAGTTTACAATGTGCTGGTGTATAAGCATGACATTTATATGTTTACAATGTGCTGGTGTATAAGCATGACATTTATAGGTTTACAATGTGCTGGTGTATAAGCATGCCATTTATATGCTTACAATGTGCTGGTGTATAAACATGACATTTATAAGTTTACAATGTGCTGGTGTATAAGCATGACATTTATATGTTTACAATGTGCTGGTGTATAAGCATGACATTTATTTGTTTACAATGTGCTGGTGTATAAACCTGACATTAATAAGTTTAAAATGTGCTTGTATATAAACATGACATTTATAAGTTTACATTGTGCTGGTGTATAAACATGACATTTATAAAGTTTAACATTATGTAAATAAAAAATTTTTAAAAATATTTATTAATAAATAATATTTAAAAAATGATAAGAATACTCTCCCTTTTTCTAGCCAAGTTTCAGGGTAATTTGACACTGGGCCCCAGAGCCTTGAGGCCTCCTAGGCAATTGCTACTATTGGGCTATCCACCACTGATCGTGAAAGTTGAACATATTACGCATATAACGCCCATGAGCCTCAAAGATAATCAGGTGTGTAGCCAGACCAAATTGACTGAAGGTGGAATTATGAGGTAGAATTTATTGATTTTTTTATATCCTCGTGTATATTCCATCAGTTTATATTCCATGTTTTGACTTACTTACAACTTCAGATTTTCCAAACGATGTTTTACGCAGCTGCGTCTTTGCGTACAGGTGCCAATGCGCTTGATAATGCCAAATACCAGTCGGCTGTCCGATTAGCGCAGTGGTTAGCGCGCTCGCTTTTCACCAATGGAACCCGGGTTCGTTCCTCGGATCGGGAAGTATGTGATATGGTACGGCGGTTGTCAGATCGGACAGGTGGGTTTTCTCCGGGTACTACGGTTTCCTCCCACACTAAAAGATCACATATACGCTTTCATCCGCGCAACAAGAGTGATTAATATAAGTTGTTAAAACTTGCTTAGCAATCGTTGTAAAATAAATAAGTTAAACAACACAAGTCCGTTTCATTGCTACACTTATCATGCTTGTGCGTATTATTGTAGTGTAGATATAAAGCAATAGCGCATAATTAAACAAAGATGTCTGTATATTGATAATGCCTCGGATGATTCAGGTTGACTCTGTACTGAACAGGAAATCAGAGTTTTTATCGTCATTGAACACACTCACGTGACTCGTTAGCGACTTCCGCGCGCTTGTCATCATTTGAAAAGCTCTGTTACTAGCTTGTATTGGAAACTGAATGTGGGAATATTTGTGGCAGACGACAAAGGTAAGTGGGGTTTTATTTTCCTTTTCAAAGTTCTGTACGGAACAATTTTTAACAAATAGCTGTAGTATTACTTATGCGGAAAACGTAATCACATCAATACATTCAATTCTTGTACACGTACACGTGTTCATCTACACAGACGCACTTGCTACATGTGTACAGGCACACTAGGTGCACACGTGTTCATCTACACAGACGAACTTGCTACATGTGTACATACACACTAGGTGCACGTGTTCATCTACACAGACTAACTTGCTACATGTGTACAGACATACTAGGTGCACGTGTTCATCTACACAGACGAACTTGCTACATGTGTACAGACATACTAGGTGCACGTGTTCATCTACACAGACGAACTTGCTACATGTGTACAGACATACTAGGTGCACGTGTTCATCTACACAGACGAACTTGCTACATGTGTACAGACATACTAGGTGCACGTGTTCATCTACACAGACGAACTTGCTACATGTGTACAGACATACTAGGTGCACGTGTTCATCTACACAGACGAACTTGCTACATGTGTACAGACATACTAGGTGCACGTGTTCATCTACACAGACGAACTTGCTACATGTGTACAGACATACTAGGTGCACGTGTTCATCTACACAGACGAACTTGCTACATGTGTACAGACATACTAGGTGCACGTGTTCATCTACACAGACGAACTTGCTACATGTGTACAGGCACACTAGGTACACGTGTTCATCTACACAGACGAACTTGCTACATGTGTACAGGCACACTAGGTGCACGTGTTCATCTACACAGACGCACTTGCTACATGTGTACAGACATAGTATCAACGTGTGGTCCCGGTATTAATGTAGTAGAAGCAGTAGAAGTAGGTACAGATGTAGTATCAAGGTGTGGTACCGGTAGTAATGTAGTAGAAGCAGTAGAAGTAGGTACTGATGTAGTATCAACGTGTAGTCCCGGTAGTAATGTAGTAGAAGCAGTAGAAGTAGGTACAGATGTAGTATCAACGTGTGGTCCCGGTAGTAATGTAGTAGAAGCAGTAGAAGTAGGTACTGATGTAGTATCAACGTGTAGTCCCGGTAGTAATGTAGTAGAAGCAGTAGAAGTAGGTACTGATGTAGTATCAACGTGTAGTCCCGGTAGTAATGTAGTAGAAGCAGTAGAAGTAGGTACTGATGTAGTATCAACGTGTAGTCCCGGTAGTAATGTAGTAGAAGCAGTAGAAGTAGGTACTGATGTAGTATCAACGTGTAGTCCCGGTAGTAATGTAGTAGAAGCAGTAGAAGTAGGTACTGATGTAGTATCAACGTGTAGTCCCGGTAGTAATGTAGTAGAAGCAGTAGAAGTAGGTACTGATGTAGTATCAACGTGTAGTCCCGGTAGTAATGTAGTAGAAGCAGTAGAAGTAGGTACTGATGTAGTATCAACGTGTAGTCCCGGTAGTAATGTAGTAGAAGCAGTAGAAGTAGGTACTGATGTAGTATCAACGTGTAGTCCCGGTAGTAATGTAGTAGAAGCAGTAGAAGTAGGTACTGGTGTAGTATCAACGTGTGGTCCCGGTAGTAATGTAGTAGAAGCAGTAGAAGTAGGTACTGATGTAGTATCAACGTGTGGTACCGGTAGTAATGTAGTAGAAGCAGTAGAAGTAGGTACTGATGTAGTATCAACGTGTGGTCCCGGTTGTAATGTAGTAGAAGCAGTAGAAGTAGGTACTGATGTAGTATCAACGTGTGGTCCCGGTAGTAATGTAATAGAAGCAGTAGAAGTAGTTACAGATGTAGTATCAACGTGTGGTCCCGGTAGTAATGTAGTAGAAGCAGTAGAAGTAGGTACTGATGTAGTATCAACGTATGGTCCCGGTATTAATGTAGTAGAAGCAGTAGAAGTAGGTACTGATGTAGTATCAACGTGTGGTCCCGGTAGTAATGTAGTAGAAGCAGTAGAGGTAGGTACTGGTGTAGTATCAACGTGTGGTCCCGGTAGTAATGTAGTAGAAGCAGTAGAAGTAGGTACTGATGTAGTATCAACGTGTAGTCCCGGTAGTAATGTAGTAGAAGCAGTAGAGGTAGGTACTGATGTAGTATTAACGTGTGGTCCCGGTAGTAATGTAGTAGAAGCAGTAGAAGTAGGTACTGATGTAGTATCAACGTGTAGTCCCGGTAGTAATGTAGTAGAACCAGTAGAAGTATCCCTAGATTCTGAGCAATGCTTTTTGTTATCCCATTTGTGCATAGTTTCCATATAGAGTGTGCATAGTGTCCATAGAGAATGAGCATAGTTTCCATATAGACTGTGCAGTTTCCACAGAGACTGCGCATAGTTTCCATAGAGAATGCGCATAGTTTCCATAGAGAATGTGCATAGTTTCCATAGAGACTGTGCATAGTTTCCATAGAGAGTGTGCATAGTTTCCATAGCTACTGTGCATAGTTTCCATAGAGACTGTGCATAGTTTCCATAGATAATGTGCATAGTTTCCATAGAGACTGTGCATAGTTTACATAGAGACTGTGCATAGTTTCCATAGAGACTGCGCATAGTTTCCATAGAGAATGTGCATAGTTTCCATAGAGACTGCGCATAGTTTGCATAGAGATTGTGCATTGTTTCCATAGAGACTGTACATTGTTTCCATAGAGACTGTGCATAGTTTCCATAGAGACCTCGCATAGTTTCCATAGAGACTGTGCATAGTTTCCATAGCGACTGCGCATAGTTTCCATAGAGACGGCGCATAGTTTCCATAGAGAATGTGCATAGTTTCCATAGAGACTGTGCATAGTTTCCATAGAGAATGTGCATAGCTTCCATAGATACTGTGCATAGTTTCCATATAGACTGTGCATAGTTTCCATAGAGACTGTGCATAGTTTCCATAGAGACTGTGCATAGTTTCCATAGAGAATGTGCATAGTTTCCATAGAGACTGCGCATAGTTTCCATAGAGAATGTGCATAGTTTCCATAGAGACTGCGCATAGTTTCCATAGAGATTGTGCATAGTTTCCATAGAGACTGTGCATAGTTTCCATATAGACTGTGCATAGTTTCCATAGAGACTGTGCATATTTTCCATAGAGACTGTGCATAATTTCTATAGAGACTGTGCATAGTTTCCATAGAGACTGTGCATAGTTTCCATAGAGACTGTACATTGTTTCCATAGAGACTGTGCAGAGTTTCCATAGAGACTGCGCATAGTTTCCATATAGACTGTGCATAGTTTCCATAGAGACTGTGCATAGTTTCCATAGAGAATGCGCATAGTTTCCATAAAGACTGTGCATAGTTTCCATAGAGACTGCGCATATTTTCCATAGAGACTGTGCATTGTTTCCATAGAGACTGTGTATAGTTTCCATAGAGACTATGCATAGTTTCCATAGAGACTGTGCATACTTTCCATAGAGACTGCGCATAGTTTCCATAGAGATTGTGCATAGTTTCCATAGAGACTGCGCCTATTTTCCATAGAGACTGTGCATAGTTTCCATAGAGAATGTGCATAGTTTCCATAGAGACTGTGCATAGTTTCCATAGAGAATGTGCATAGTTTCCATAGAGACTGCGCATAGTTTCCATAGAGACTGCGCATAGTTTCCATAGAGACTGTGCATCGTTTCCATAGAGACTGCATAGTTTCCATAGAGACTGTGCATAGTTTCCATAGAGACTGTGCATAGTTTCTATAGAGACTGTGCATAGTTTCTATAGAGACTGCGCATAGTTTCCATAAAGAATGCGCATATTTTCCAAATAGACTGTGCATAGTGTCCATAGAGACTGCGCATAGTTTCCATAGGGACTGTGCATAGTTTCCATAGAGACTGTGTATAGTTTCCATAGAGATTGTGCATTGTTTCCATAGAGACTGTGCATAGTTTCCATAGAGACTGTGCATAGTTTCCATAGAGACTGTGCATAGTTTCCATAGAGACTGCGCATAGTTTCCATATAGACTGTATAGTTTCCATAGAGACTGTGCATAGTTTCCATAGAGACTGCGCATAGTTTCCATAGAGACTGTGCATAGTTTCCATAGAGACTGTGCATAGTTTCCATAAAGACTGTGCATAGTTTCCATAGAGATTGCGCATAGTTTCCATAGAGACTGTACATAGTTTCTATAGAGACTGCGCATAGTTTCCATAGAGAATGCGCATAGTTTCCAAATAGACTGTGCATAGTTTCCATAGAGACTGCGCATAGTTTCCATAGGGAATGTGCATAGTTTCCATAGAGACTGTGCATAGTTTCCATAGAGACTGTGCATAGTTTCCATATAGACTGCATATTTTCCATAGAGACTGTGCATAGTTTCCATAGAGACTGTGCATAGTTTCCATAGTGACTGCATAGTTTCCATAGAGTCTGTGCATAGTTTCCATAGAGACTGTGCATAGTTTCCATAGAGACTGTGCATAGTTTACATAGGGACTGATGCGGTATGATTGATATCCATACCGAAATACTCCTACATATTTGAAACAGATTTCGATCAAACTTGCAGCATTGCATCACTATGAAGTCTAGTTGCGTAAATCAATAGATGCTCCACTGAAATCACTTTTAAAAGGGTTATTATATATTAGATTTGTCAAATTATATTTGTGTACAGAAAGTGTAATTGCCAGTTGTGACTAAGTTGTCAACTCTAGCATCAGACCAGCATCATAATGAAGTGTAGTAGTAGATAGTGTATGCATGCCGTCACAATGGCCTGGTTATGCGACATTTAATGGATTTATGACCTTTTCATTTTTCCATAGTACTTGTTTTGTCTTATCAAGCTATAATCCTTTATTGGCCTTACGTAATTACTTACAGTATATACTTACAATGGGCACCCGACCCAATGTGATTACAACCCCCCCCCCGCAATATTTCGAAACGCTATAAAACTAACATATAAATAATAGCATGTAACTGTATACGTGTACACAGACTTATTGATCGTTCAATGTTGTTATATAACTGGATTTTAAACAGTATGCAGAGATTGGCGTTACTTTATGTAATATGGAACATTTCTTTTCTATTAGCATTTTCATGAGAATAATCTGCATAATCATGTCATATATACATTGTGTTAGTTTATAGCAATTTATTTTAGCTAGATTGCTAAACAAGTTCCTGCAGCTTATATTAATCACTCTCGATACCTAATTCCTGGTGGCCACGAGGGAGAGAGGAGAGGCAATGTGGACTTAAATAGCTTGCCTAAAGGCACAATCATAACGGCTCTAGCAGGGAACGAACGTCGGGCCTTTCGCACATAAGGCGAACGCGCGACCACTGAGCTACCACTGCGCTATCAATACTACTGCTCAGTCAAGATGTCCACAATGAATTACGTTGTTGCTATTCACACTCGTAATAGCACGTGGTTTTTCTGGTCACACGTTGTAAACAAAAAACGTGACTAATTAATATACTATTAATGTCTTGATACATTGGTACAGTTCAACGGATCTGTAGTCCAGTGGTAACACGCTGGACTGGTAATCCAGGGATCGCAGGTTCGACCCCCCGTCTGACCCTAATAAAATTAACAGTCTTTCAGATGGGACGTTAAACCGAGGTCTCGTGTCGGTGCTTTACACCGTGCACGTAAAAGAACCAGATGAGACTCTGGAATGGGTCTCTGTCTGTATCATGCACTACCCTCCAACAATCTAAAATGACTAACCTCTTCAGGAGGCGTCGCTCATATGGGCAACCGGTAGCGACGATAAATAAACGTAAAACACACACACACAGTTCAACGGTTACACGTCAATACCTATTTAAAATGGGCTTGGCTATACATATCTGCTCGTTGACGTTTGTTCATTTAAATATTCGAAGACATATACTTAACCACCTTACGTATTATGAACGTATCTCTGTCCAATTCCCTATTAATGTTACGTACTATGAACGTATCTCTGCCCAATTCCCTATTAATGCTACGTATTATGAACGTATATCTGCCCAATTCCCTATTAATGCTACGTTTATGAACGTATCTCTGCTCGGTTCCCTATTAATGTTACGTATTATGAACGTATCTCTGCCCAATTCCCTATTAATGCTACGTATTATGAACGTATATCTGCCCAATTCCCTATTAATGTTACGTATTATGAACGTATCTCTGCCCAATTCCCTATTAATGCTACGTATTATGAACGTATCTCTGCTCGGTTCCCTATTAATGCTACGTTTTATGAACGTATCTCTGCTCGGTTCCCTATTAATGCTACGTTTTATGAACGTATCTCTGCTCGGTTCCCTATTAATGCTATGTTTTATGAACGTATCTCTGCTCGGTTCCCTATTAATGTTACGTATTATGAACGTATCTCTGCCCAATTCCCTATTAATGCTACGTTTTATGAACGTATCTCTGCTCGGTTCCCTATTAATGCTACGTTTTATGAACGTATCTCTGCTCGGTTCCCTATTAATGCTACGTTGTATGAAAGTATCTCTGCCCAATTCCCTATTAATGCTACGTATTATGAACGTATTTCTGCTCGGTTCCCTATTGATGTTACGTTTTATGAAGGTATCTCTGCTCGGTTCCCAATTAATGTTACGTATTATGAACGTATATCTGCCCAATTCCCTATTAATGTTACGTATTATGAACGTATCGCTGCCCAATTCCCTATTAATGTTACGTATTATGAACGTATATCTGCCCAATTCCCTATTAATGTTACGTATTATGAACGTATATCTGCCCAATTCCCTATTAATGCTACGTATTATGAACGTATATCTGCCCAATTCCCTATTAATGCTACGTATTATGAACGTATATCTGCCCAATATCCTATTAATGTTACGTATTATGAACGTATCTCTGCCCAATTCCCTATTAATGTTACGTAATATGAACGTATCTCTGCTCGGTTCCCTATGAATGTTACGTATTATGAACGTATCTCTGCCCAATTCCCTATTAATGCTACGTTTTATGAACGTATCTCTGCTCGGTTCCCTATTAATGTTACGTTTTATGAACGTATCTCTGCTCGGATCCCTATTAATGTTTCGTATTATGAACGTATCTCTGCTCGGTTCCCTATTAATGCTACGTTGTATGAACGTATCTCTGCTCGGTTCCCTATTATCGTTGTATGCATCAATTCTCAGTTACCTAATATTTCGATGTATAATTGTGTCAATGCACACTGCTTACATATATATAATACGGATGAATCCTTCATAATATACTGGTACCATGCCTGGCGACAAATACTAGACGGAAGGGTTCTACCGTCAGACGTCCTATATTGATCATAGAAACGTAATATATTCCACCCAGTGTCGTTCACGCGATAGCACTTCCGTTATTTCTATAGCAGTTCGCCATTTTTATTACGGAATTACATGTTTGTGTTATTTTCCCAATAGCTGGTGATAGCAGAAATATGATCCATCTTTCACGTAACAAGTAGTATTCTACAAGATGAACAGCATAACTGTGCTTGCACGCCAACCTTAATGAATGCAATTCATGTCTCAGATTGACGTCAGTTAATATGTGTATTGCATTGACATCATCGCTAACTACGTGATATACGACACTGTCTAAATGGTGAGTTATCCTTACTTAATGAGTTCTTACTTGTATTTCAATGTTCAACAAGAGACGTCGGCGGGCATCGGCGCTGGCAGTATGAGTTGTAAGGAGCTTTAAATGCATGTTATGTCGAATATATGTGTCTCAATGTAAAGCGGCTTAGTACAGGCTGGGTGCACACACAGATCTGTCGTCGGGGGACTGATCTGTTTGCATGTTTGCCGGTGATTTTGGACTGAACCCGGTCATCTGTTTGGGTGGGTGTGTGTCGGGTATTATGGACGGAACCCAGTCATATGTTTGGCTGTGTGTGTCGGTTATTATGGACGGAACCCGGCCATATGTTTGGCTAGGTGTTTGTCGGTTATTATGGACGGAACCCGGCCATATGTTTGGCTGGGTGTGTGTGTGTCGGTTATTATGGACGGAACCCAGTCATATGTTTGGCTGTGTGTGTGTCGGTTATTATGGACGGAACCCAGTCATATGTGTGGATGTGTGTGTGTCGGTTATTATGGACGGACCCCAGTCATATGTTTGGATGGATGTGTGTCGGTTATTATGGACGGAACCCGGTCATATGTTTGGATGGATGTGTGTGTGTCGGTTATTATGGACGGAACCCGGTCATATGTTTGGATGGATGTGTGTCGGTTATTATGGACGGAACCCGGCCATATGTTTGGATGGATGTGTGTCGGTTATTATGGACGGAACCCAGTCATATGTTTGGATGGATGTGTGTCGGTTATTATGGACGGAACCCGGTCATATGTTTGGATGGATGTGTGTCGGTTATTATGGACGGAACCCAGTCATATGTTTGAATGGATGTGTGTCGGTTATTATGGACGGAACCCGGTCATATGTTTGGATGGATGTGTGTCGGTTATTATGGACGGAACCCAGTCATATGTTTGGATGGATGTGTGTGTGTCGGTTATTATGGACGGAACCCGGTCATATGTTTGGATGGATGTGTGTCGGTTATTATGGACGGAACCCGGTCATATGTTTGGATGGATGTGTGTCGGTTATTATGGACGGAACCAGGCCATATGTTTGAATGGATGTGTGTCGGTTATTATGGACGGAACCCGGTCATATGTTTGGATGGATGTGTGTCGGTTATTATGGACGGAACCCAGTCATATGTTTGGATGGATGTGTGTCGGTTATTATGGACGGAACCCAGTCATCTGTTTGGATGTGTGTGTGTGTGTGTCGGTTATTATGGACGGAACCCGGCCATATGTTTGGCTGTGTGTGTGTCGGTTATTATGGACGGAACCCGGTCATATGTTTGAATGGATGTGTGTCGGTTATTATGGACGGAACCCAGTCATCTGTTTGGATATGTGTGTTTGTCGGTTATTATGGACGGAACCCGGCCATATGTTTGAATGGACGTGCCTGTGATCATGCATTAAATCATCAACACCCTCAATGCTACTCCCGTGATACATCAACACCCTCAATGCTACTCCCGTGAATCATCAACACCCTCAATGCTACTCCCGTGATACATCAACACCCTCAATGTTACTCCCGTGATACATCAACACCCTCAATGCTACTCCCGTGAGACATCAACACCCTCAATGCTACTCCCGTGAATCATCAACACCCTCAATGATACTCCCGTGAGACATCAACACCCTCAATGCTACTCCCGTGAGACATCAACACCCTCAATGCTACTCCCGTGAGACATCAACACCCTCAATGCTCCTCCTGTGAGACATCAACACCCTCAATGATACTCCCGTGAGACATCAACACCCTCAATGCTCCTCCCGTGTGACTTGAGACATCAACACCCTCAATGTTACTCCCGTGCGACTTGAGACATCAACACCCACAATGTTACTCCCGTGAGACTTGAGACATCAACACTCACAATGCTACTCCCGTGTGACTTGAGACATCAACACCCTCAATGTTACTCCCGTGCGACTTGAGACATCAACACTCTCAATGTTACTCCCGTGTGACTTGAGACATCAACACCCTCAATGTTACTCCCGTGTGACTTGAGACATCAACACCCTCAATGTTACTCCCGTGAGACATCAACACTCTCAATGTTACTCCCGTGTGACTTGAGACATCAGCACCCTCAATGTTACTCCCATGAGACATCAACACCCTCAATGCTACTCCCGTGTGACTTGAGACATCAACACTCTCAATGTTACTCCCGTGCGACTTGAGACATCAACACTCACAATGCTACTCCCGTGTGACTTGAGACATCAACACCCAAAATGCTACTCCCGTGTGACTTGAGACATCAACACCCACAATGCTACTCCCGTGTGACTTGAGACATCAACACCCTCAATGTTACTCCCGTGAGACTTGAGACATCAACACCCAAAATGTTACTCCCGTGTGACTTGAGACATCAACACCCTCAATGCTACTCCAGTGTGACTTGAGACATCAACACCCTCAATGCTACTGCCGTGCCACTTGAGACATCAACACCCTCAATGCTACTCCCGTGCCACTTAAGACATCAACACCCTCAATGCTCCTCCCGTGAGACTTGAGACATCAACACCCACAATGCTACTCCCGTGTGACTTGAGACATCAACACTCACAATGTTACTCCCGTGTGACTTGAGACATCAACACCCACAATGCTACTCCCGTGTGACTTGAGACATCAACACCCACAATGCTACTCCCGTGTGACTTGAGACATCAACACCCTCAATGTTACTCCCGTGCGACTTGAGACATCAACACACTCAATGTTACTCCCGTGTGACTTGAGACATCAACACCCTCAATGCTACTCCCGTGTGACTTGAGACATCAACACCCGCAATGTTACTCCCGTGTGACTTGAGACATCAACACCCTCAATGCTACTCCCGTGCCACTTGAGACATCAACACCCTCAATGCTACTCCCGTGCGACTTGAGACATCAACACCCTAAATGCTCCTCCCGTGAGACTTGAGACATCAACACCCTCAATGCTACTCCCGTGAGACTTGAGACATCAACACCCTCAATGTTACTCCCATGAGACATCAACACCCTCAATGCTACTCCCGTGCGACTTGAGACATCAACACCCTCAATGTTACTCCCGTGAGACTTGAGACATCAACACACACAATGCTACTCCCGTGTGACTTGAGACATCAACACCCTCAATGCTACTCCCGTGCGACTTGGGACATCAACACACTCAATGCTCCTCCCGTGATACTTGAGACATCAACACCATCAATGCTCCTCCCGTAAGACTTGAGACATCAACACTCTCAATGTTACTCCCGTGTGACTTGAGACATCAACACCCTCAATGCTCCTCCCGTGAGACTTGAGACATCAACACTCTCAATGCTCCTCCCGTGAGACTTGAGACATCAACACCTTCAATGCTCCTCCCGTGAGACTTGAGACATCAACATCCTCAATGCTACTCCCGTGAGCCTTGAGACATCAACACCCTCAATGTTCCTCCCGTGAGACTTGAGACATCAACACTCTCAATGCTACTCCCGTGTGACTTGATACATCAACACCCTCAATGCTCCTCCCGTGAGACTTGAGACATCAATACTCTCAATGCTACTCCCGTGTGACTTGAGACATCAACACCCTCAATGCTACTCCCGTGTGACTTGAGACATCAACACTCTCAATGCTACTCCCGTGTGACTTGAGACATCAACACCCTCAATGCTACTCCCGTGAGACTTGAGACATCAACACCCTCAATGCTACTCCCGTGTGACTTGAGACATCAACACCCTCAATGCTACTCCCGTGCGACTTGAGACATCAACACCCTCAATGCTACTCCCGTGCGACTTGAGACATCAACACCCTCAATGCTACTCCCGTGCGACTTGAGACATCAACACCCTCAATGCTACTCCCGTGCGACTTGAGACATCAACACACTCAATGCTACTCCCGTGAGACTTGAGACATCAACACCCTCAATGCTACTCCCGTGTGACTTGAGACATCAACACCCTCAATGCTAATCCCGTGTGACTTGAGACATCAACACTCTCAATGCTACTCCCGTGTGACTTGAGACATCAACACCCTCAATGCTACTCCCGTGAGACTTGAGACATCAACACCCACAATGCTACTCCCGTGATACATCAACACCCACAATGCTACTCCCGTGATACATCAACACCCTCAATGCTACTCCCGTGAATCATCAACACCCTCAATGCTACTCCCGTGATACATCAACACCCACAATGCTACTCCCGTGAATCATCAACACCCTCAATGCTACTCCCGTGATACATCAACATCCTCAATGCTACTCCGTGATACATCAACACCCTCAATGCTACTCCCGTGTACATCAACATCCTCAATGCTACTCCCGTGATACATCAACACCCTCAATGCTACTCCCGTGATACATCAACACCCTCAATGCTACTCCCGTGATACATCAACACCCTCAATGCTACTCCCGTGATACATCAACACCCTCAATGCTACTCCCGTGATACATCAACACCCTCAATGCTACTCCCGTGATACATCAACACCCTCAATGCTACTCCCGTGATACATCAACACCCTCAATGCTACTCCCGTGATACATCAACACCCTCAATGCTACTCCCGTGAGACATCAACACCCTCAATGCTACTCCCGTGATACATCAACACCCTCAATGCTACTCCCGTGATACATCAACACCCTCAATGCTACTCCCGTGATACATCAACACCCTCAATGCTACTCCCGTGATACATCAACACCCACAATGCTACTCCCGTGATACATCAACACCCTCAATGCTACTCCCGTGATACATCAACACCCACAATGCTACTCCCGTGAATCATCAACACCCTCAATGCTACTCCCGTGATACATCAACACCCACAATGCTACTCCCGTGAATCATCAACACCCTCAATGCTACTCCCGTGATACATCAACACCCTCAATGCTACTCCCGTGAATCATCAACACCACAATGCTACTCCCGTGATACATCAACACCCACAATGCTACTCCCGTGAATCATCAACACCACAATGCTACTCCCGTGATACATCAACACCACAATGCTACTCCCGTGAATCATCAACACCCACAATGCTACTCCCGTGATACATCAACACCCTCAATGCTACTCCCGTGATACATCAACACCCACAATGCTACTCCCGTGATACATCAACACCCACAATGCTACTCCCGTGATACATCAACACCCACAATGCTACTCCCGTGAATCATCAACACCCTCAATGCTACTCCCGTGATACATCAACACCCTCAATGCTACTCCCGTGATACATCAACACCCACAATGCTACTCCCGTGATACATCAACACCCACAATGCTACTCCCGTGATACATCAACACCCACAATGCTACTCCCGTGAATCATCAACACCCTCAATGCTACTCCCGTGATACATCAACACCCTCAATGCTACTCCCGTGAATCATCAACACCCACAATGCTACTCCCGTGATACATCAACACCCTCAATGCTACTCCCGTGAGACATCAACACCCACAATGCTACTCCCGTGAGACTTGATACATCAACACCCACAATGTTATTCCAGTGAGACTGGAGACATCAACACCCTCAATGTTATTCCCGTGAGACATCAACACCCTCAATGCTACTCCCATGAGACTTGAGACATCAATACCCTCAATTCTTCTCCCGTGATACATCAACACCCTCAATGCTACTCCCGTGATACATCAACACCCTCAATGCTACTCCCGTGATACATCAACACCCTCAATGCTACTCCCGTGATACATCAACATCCTCAATGCTACTCCCGTGATACATCAACACCCTCAATGCTACTCCCGTGATACATCAACACCCTCAATGCTACTCCCGTGATACATCAACACCCTCAATGCTACTCCCGTGATACATCAACACCCTCAATGCTACTCCCGTGATACATCAACACCCTCAATGCTACTCCCGTGATACATCAACACCCTCAATGCTACTCCCGTGATACATCAACACCCTCAATGCTACTCCCGTGATACATCAACACCCTCAATGCTACTCCCGTGATACATCAACACCCACAATGCTACTCCCGTGATACATCAACACCCTCAATGCTACTCCCGTGAATCATCAACACCCTCAATGCTACTCCCGTGATACATCAACACCCTCAATGCTACTCCCGTGATACATCAACACCCACAATGCTACTCCCGTGATACATCAACACCCACAATGCTACTCCCGTGATACATCAACACCCACAATGCTACTCCCGTGAATCATCAACACCCTCAATGCTACTCCCGTGATACATCAACACCCTCAATGCTACTCCCGTGATACATCAACACCCACAATGCTACTCCCGTGATACATCAACACCCACAATGCTACTCCCGTGATACATCAACACCCACAATGCTACTCCCGTGAATCATCAACACCCTCAATGCTACTCCCGTGATACATCAACACCCTCAATGCTACTCCCGTGAATCATCAACACCCACAATGCTACTCCCGTGATACATCAACACCCACAATGCTACTCCCGTGATCATCAACACCCACAATGCTACTCCCGTGATACATCAACACCCACAATGCTACTCCCGTGAATCATCAACACCCCAATGCTACTCCCGTGATCACCCTCAATGCTACTCCCGTGATACATCAACACCCTCAATGCTACTCCCGTGATACATCAACACCCACAATGCTACTCCCGTGATACATCAACACCCACAATGCTACTCCCGTGATACATCAACACCCACAATGCTACTCCCGTGAATCATCAACACCCTCAATGCTACTCCCGTGATACATCAACACCCTCAATGCTACTCCCGTGAATCATCAACACCCACAATGCTACTCCCGTGATACATCAACACCCTCAATGCTACTCCCGTGAGACATCAACACCCACAATGCTACTCCCGTGAGACTTGATACATCAACACCCACAATGTTATTCCAGTGAGACTGGAGACATCAACACCCTCAATGTTATTCCCGTGAGACATCAACACCCTCAATGCTACTCCCATGAGACTTGAGACATCAATACCCTCAATTCTTCTCCCGTGATACATCAACACCCTCAATGCTACTCCCGTGATACATCAACACCCTCAATGCTACTCCCGTGATACATCAACACCCTCAATGCTACTCCCGTGATACATCAACACCCTCAATGCTACTCCCGTGAGACATCAACACCCTCAATGCTACTCCCGTGAGACATCAACACCCTCAATGCTACTCCCGTGAGACATCAACACCCTCAATGCTCCTCCCGTGAGACATCAACACCCTCAATGCTACTCCCGTGAGACATCAACACCCACAATGCTACTCCCGTGAGACTTGATACATCAACACCCACAATGTTATTCCAGTGAGACTGGAGACATCAACACCCTCAATGTTATTCCCGTGAGACATCAACACCCTCAATGCTACTCCCATGAGACTTGAGACATCAATACCCTCAATTCTTCTCCCGTGATACATCAACACCCTCAATGCTACTCCCGTGATACATCAACACCCTCAATGCTACTCCCGTGATACATCAACACCCTCAATGCTACTCCCGTGATACATCAACACCCTCAATGCTACTCCCGTGAGACATCAACACCCTCAATGCTACTCCCGTGAGACATCAACACCCTCAATGCTACTCCCGTGAGACATCAACACCCTCAATGCTCCTCCCGTGAGACATCAACACCCTCAATGCTACTCCCGTGAGACATCAACACCCTCAATGCTCCTCCCGTGTGACTTGAGACATCAACACCCTCAATGTTACTCCCGTGCGACTTGAGACATCAACACTCACAATGCTACTCCCGTGTGACTTGAGACATCAACACCCTCAATGTTACTCCCGTGCGACTTGAGACATCAACACTCTCAATGTTACTCCCGTGTGACTTGAGACATCAACACCCTCAATGTTACTCCCGTGTGACTTGAGACATCAACACCCTCAATGTTACTCCCGTGAGACATCAACACTCTCAATGTTACTCCCGTGTGACTTGAGACATCAACACCCTCAATGTTACTCCCATGAGACATCAACACCCTCAATGCTACTCCCGTGTGACTTGAGACATCAACACTCTCAATGTTACTCCCGTGCGACTTGAGACATCAACACTCACAATGCTACTCCCGTGTGACTTGAGACATCAACACCCAAAATGCTACTCCCGTGTGACTTGAGACATCAACACCCACAATGCTACTCCCGTGTGACTTGAGACATCAACACCCTCAATGTTACTCCCGTGAGACTTGAGACATCAACACCCAAAATGTTACTCCCGTGTGACTTGAGACATCAACACCCTCAATGCTACTCCAGTGTGACTTGAGACATCAACACCCTCAATGCTACTGCCGTGCCACTTGAGACATCAACACCCTCAATGCTACTCCCGTGCCACTTAAGACATCAACACCCTCAATGCTCCTCCCGTGAGACTTGAGACATCAACACCCACAATGCTACTCCCGTGTGACTTGAGACATCAACACTCACAATGTTACTCCCGTGTGACTTGAGACATCAACACCCACAATGCTACTCCCGTGTGACTTGAGACATCAACACCCACAATGCTACTCCCGTGTGACTTGAGACATCAACACCCTCAATGTTACTCCCGTGCGACTTGAGACATCAACACACTCAATGTTACTCCCGTGTGACTTGAGACATCAACACCCTCAATGCTACTCCCGTGTGACTTGAGACATCAACACCCGCAATGTTACTCCCGTGTGACTTGAGACATCAACACCCTCAATGCTACTCCCGTGCCACTTGAGACATCAACACCCTCAATGCTACTCCCGTGCGACTTGAGACATCAACACCCTAAATGCTCCTCCCGTGAGACTTGAGACATCAACACCCTCAATGCTACTCCCGTGAGACTTGAGACATCAACACCCTCAATGTTACTCCCATGAGACATCAACACCCACAATGCTACTCCCGTGATACATCAACACCCTCAATGCTACTCCCGTGATACATCAACACCCACAATGCTACTCCCGTGAATCATCAACACCCTCAATGCTACTCCCGTGATACATCAACACCCACAATGCTACTCCCGTGATACATCAACACCCACAATGCTACTCCCGTGAATCATCAACACCCTCAATGCTACTCCCGTGATACATCAACACCCTCAATGCTACTCCCGTGATACATCAACACCCACAATGCTACTCCCGTGATACATCAACACCCACAATGCTACTCCCGTGATACATCAACACCCACAATGCTACTCCCGTGAATCATCAACACCCTCAATGCTACTCCCGTGATACATCAACACCCTCAATGCTACTCCCGTGATACATCAACACCCACAATGCTACTCCCGTGATACATCAACACCCACAATGCTACTCCCGTGATACATCAACACCCACAATGCTACTCCCGTGAATCATCAACACCCTCAATGCTACTCCCGTGATACATCAACACCCTCAATGCTACTCCCGTGATACATCAACACCCACAATGCTACTCCCGTGATACATCAACACCCACAATGCTACTCCCGTGATACATCAACACCCACAATGCTACTCCCGTGAATCATCAACACCCTCAATGCTACTCCCGTGATACATCAACACCCTCAATGCTACTCCCGTGAATCATCAACACCCACAATGCTACTCCCGTGATACATCAACACCCTCAATGCTACTCCCGTGAGACATCAACACCCACAATGCTACTCCCGTGAGACTTGATACATCAACACCCACAATGTTATTCCAGTGAGACTTGAGACATCAACACCCTCAATGTTATTCCCGTGAGACATCAACACCCTCAATGCTACTCCCATGAGACTTGAGACATCAATACCCTCAATTCTTCTCCCGTGATACATCAACACCCTCAATGCTACTCCCGTGATACATCAACACCCTCAATGCTACTCCCGTGATACATCAACACCCTCAATGCTACTCCCGTGATACATCAACACCCTCAATGCTACTCCCGTGAGACATCAACACCCTCAATGCTACTCCCGTGAGACATCAACACCCTCAATGCTACTCCCGTGAGACATCAACACCCTCAATGCTCCTCCCGTGAGACATCAACACCCTCAATGCTACTCCCGTGAGACATCAACACCCTCAATGCTCCTCCCGTGTGACTTGAGACATCAACACCCTCAATGTTACTCCCGTGCGACTTGAGACATCAACACTCTCAATGTTACTCCCGTGAGACTTGAGACATCAACACTCACAATGCTACTCCCGTGTGACTTGAGACATCAACACCCTCAATGTTACTCCCGTGCGACTTGAGACATCAACACTCTCAATGTTACTCCCGTGTGACTTGAGACATCAACACCCTCAATGTTACTCCCGTGTGACTTGAGACATCAACACCCTCAATGTTACTCCCGTGAGACATCAACACTCTCAATGTTACTCCCGTGTGACTTGAGACATCAACACCCTCAATGTTACTCCCATGAGACATCAACACCCTCAATGCTACTCCCGTGTGACTTGAGACATCAACACTCTCAATGTTACTCCCGTGCGACTTGAGACATCAACACTCACAATGCTACTCCCGTGTGACTTGAGACATCAACACCCAAAATGCTACTCCCGTGTGACTTGAGACATCAACACCCACAATGCTACTCCCGTGTGACTTGAGACATCAACACCCTCAATGTTACTCCCGTGAGACTTGAGACATCAACACCCAAAATGTTACTCCCGTGTGACTTGAGACATCAACACCCTCAATGCTACTCCAGTGTGACTTGAGACATCAACACCCTCAATGCTACTGCCGTGCCACTTGAGACATCAACACCCTCAATGCTACTCCCGTGCCACTTAAGACATCAACACCCTCAATGCTCCTCCCGTGAGACTTGAGACATCAACACCCACAATGCTACTCCCGTGTGACTTGAGACATCAACACTCACAATGTTACTCCCGTGTGACTTGAGACATCAACACCCACAATGCTACTCCCGTGTGACTTGAGACATCAACACCCACAATGCTACTCCCGTGTGACTTGAGACATCAACACCCTCAATGTTACTCCCGTGCGACTTGAGACATCAACACACTCAATGTTACTCCCGTGTGACTTGAGACATCAACACCCTCAATGCTACTCCCGTGTGACTTGAGACATCAACACCCGCAATGTTACTCCCGTGTGACTTGAGACATCAACACCCTCAATGCTACTCCCGTGCCACTTGAGACATCAACACCCTCAATGCTACTCCCGTGCGACTTGAGACATCAACACCCTAAATGCTCCTCCCGTGAGACTTGAGACATCAACACCCTCAATGCTACTCCCGTGAGACTTGAGACATCAACACCCTCAATGTTACTCCCATGAGACATCAACACCCTCAATGCTACTCCCGTGCGACTTGAGACATCAACACCCTGAATGTTACTCCCGTGAGACTTGAGACATCAACACACACAATGCTACTCCCGTGTGACTTGAGACATCAACACCCTCAATGCTACTCCCGTGCGACTTGGGACATCAACACCCTCAATGCTCCTCCCGTGAGACTTGAGACATCAACACTCTCAATGCTCCTCCCGTGAGACTTGAGACATCAACACCTTCAATGCTCCTCCCGTGAGACTTGAGACATCAACATCCTCAATGCTACTCCCGTGAGACTTGAGACATCAACACCCTCAATGTTCCTCCCGTGAGACTTGAGACATCAACACTCTCAATGCTACTCCCGTGTGACTTGATACATCAACACCCTCAATGCTCCTCCCGTGAGACTTGAGACATCAACACTCTCAATGCTACTCCCATGTGACTTGATACATCAACACCCTCAATGCTCCTCCCGTGAGACTTGAGACATCAACACCCTCAATGTTCCTCCCGTGAGACTTGAGACATCAACACTCTCAATGCTACTCCCGTGTGACTTGATACATCAACACCCTCAATGCTCCTCCCGTGAGACTTGAGACATCAACACCCTCAATGTTCCTCCCGTGAGACTTGAGACATCAACACTCTCAATGCTACTCCCGTGTGACTTGATACATCAACACCCTCAATGCTCCTCCCGTGAGACTTGAGACATCAACACTCTCAATGCTACTCCCGTGTGACTTGATACATCAACACCCTCAATGCTACTCCCGTGTGACTTGAGACATCAACACTCTCAATGCTACTCCCGTGTTACTTGAGACATCAACACCCTCAATGTTACTCCCGTGTGACTTGAGGCATCAACACCCTCAATGCTACTCCCGTGAGACTTGAGACATCAACAGTCTCAATGCTACTCCCGTGAGACTTTAGAAACCTGGTTGTTGTACGATATCACCAACAATCAATGTAAAACGGAGTCGTCGTAGAGACAGGAGAGCAGCGTTGCACCAGTCAGACGGAGTCGTCGGAACGGACGGGAGAGCAGCGTTGTACCAATCAGGCGGAGTCGTCGGAATGACGGGAGAGCAGCGTTGCACCAATCAGGCGGAGTCGTCGGAATAACGGGAGAGCAGCGTTGCACCTGTCAGACGGAGTCGTCGGAGTGACGGGAAAGCAGCGTTGCACCAGTCAGGCGGAGTCGTCAGAGTCACGGGAGAGCAGCGTTGCATCAGTCAGGCGGAGACGTTAGAGTGACGGTAGAGCAGTGTTGCACCAGTCAGGCGGAGTCGTCGTAGTGACGGGAGAGCAGCGTTGCACCAGTCAGGCGAAGTCGTCGTAGAGACGGGAGAACAGCGTTGTACCAGTCAGGCGGAGTCGTCGTAGAGACGGGAGAGCAGCGTTGCACCAGTCAGGCGAAGTCGTCGTAGAGACGGGAGAACAGCGTTGTACCAGTCAGGCGGAGTCGTCGTAGTGACGAGGGAGCAGCGTTGTACCAGTCAGGCGAAGTCGTCGTAGTGACGGGAGAGCAGCGTTGCACCAGTCAGGCGGAGTCGTCAGAGTGACGGGAGAGCAGCGTTGCACCAGTCAGACGGAGACGTCGTAGTGACGAGGGAGCAGCGTTGCACCAGTCAGACGGTCTCGTCGCAGTGACGGGAGAGCAGCGTTGCATCAGTCAGGCGAAGTCGTCGTAGTGACGGGAGAGCAGCGTTGCACCAGTCAGGCGGAGTCGTCAGAGTGACGGGAGAGCAGCGTTGCACCAGTCAGACGGAGACGTCGTAGTGACGAGGGAGCAGCGTTGCACCAGTCAGACGGTCTCGTCGCAGTGACGGGAGAGCAGCGTTGCATCAGTCAGGCGAAGTCGTCGTAGTGACGGGAGAGCAGCGTTGCACCAGTCAGACGGAGACGTCGTAGTGACGAGGGAGCAGAGTTGCATCAATCAGGCGGAATCGTCAAAGTGACGGGAGAGCAGCGTTGCACCAGTCAGACGGAGACGTCGTAGTGACGAGGGAGCAGCGTTGCACCAGTCAGGCGGAGTCGTCGTAGTGACGGGAGAGCAGCGTTGCACCAGTCAGGCGAAGTCGTCGTAGTGACGGGAGAGCAGCGTTGCACCAGTCAGGCGAAGTCGTCGTAGTGACGGGAGAGCAGCGTTTTACCAGTCAGGCGGAGTCGTCGTAGTGACGGGAGAGCAGCGTTGTACCAGTCAGACGGAGTCGTCGTAGGGACGGGAAAGCAGCGTTGCATCAGTCAGGCGGAGTCGTCGGAATGAAGGGAGAGCAGCGTTGGACCAGTCAGGCGGAGACGTCGGAATGACGGGAGAGCAGCGTTGGACCAGTCAGGCGGAGTCGTCGGAATGACGGGAGAGCAGCGTTACACCAGTCAGGCGGAGTCGTCGGAATGACGGGAGAGCAGCGTTGGACCAGTCAGGCGGAGTCGTCGGAATGACGGGAGAGCAGCTTTGGATCAGTCAGACGGAGTCGTCGGAATGACGGGAGAGCAGCGTTGCACCAGTCAGACGGAGTCGTCGGAATGACGGGAGAGCAGCGTTACACCAGTCAGGCGGAGTCGTCGGAATGACTGGAGAGCAGCGTTACACCAGTCAGGCGGAGTCGTCGAAGTAACTGGATTTATAAACACTACAATAACTGTAACATGTATCTGTTTGTATCTAGGACAAGCTGTTAATGTTACAATAAAGGCGTCACAACAAGGTATAAAATTACAGTTAAATTGATTTAATAGGCTAGTCAAGTTATACTGCATGTTATGCCAGCATATTTGGTTGACACTGGACGGTTATATAGACATGCCGTCAACAATTCCATCCGCTTCATAAGAACTATGGAATAAGTCAACAACGTATTGAAATGGATTCTATGACAAAAGAGTTGATATGTGGGGATCTCGAATAAACAACAATGTAAATAATGGTGGGTGGTACAATGAGAGGGTTTGATGTTTGAGATTAATATCGATCAATGTCGATCAATGTCACTCTATCAGTGATTGTGTCTAGATAAATGTTCATTGACGGCAACGTACAGTCATTTGAAAAAGAAGAATTTGTTTGTGTTTTTATTTTATTACTTTTTGTTAGTCGTGATAGCGCAGTAGTAGCACGTTCGCTTCAGGTGCGAACGGTCCGGAATTCGAGCACCGCTTGAGCCGTTACGATTGTGCCCTTAGCAAGGCATTTACATTCCACATTGCCTCTTCTCTCTCCCCAATGGCGATGGATTCCATCAGGAATGAGGTCTCGGGAGTGATTAATATAAGTGTAAGAACTTGTTTCGCAATCGAGCTAAAATAAATTAGTATACAATTGCTTTTTGTAATTCTATTTGAAAATAATATGTTTTGATACACGAGACTCGGTTTATAGTTCCATCCGATATATAGCACCGATACACGAGACTCGGTTTATAGTTCCTTGCGACATATAGCACCGATACACGAGACTACGTGTATAGTCCCATCCGATATATAGCACCGATACACGAGACTCGGTTTATAGTTCCATCCGATATATAGCACCGATACACGAGACTCGGTTTATAGTTCCATCCGATATATAGCACCGATACACGATACTCGGTTTATAGTTCCATCCGATATATAGTACCGATACACGAGACTCGATTTATAGTTCCATCCGATATATAGCACCGATACACGATACTCGGTTTATAGTTACATCCGATATATAGCACCGATACACGATACTCGGTTTATAGTTACATCCGATATATAGCACCGATACACGAGACTCGGTTTATAGTTCCATCCGATATATAGCACCGATACACGAGACTCGGTTTATAGTTCCTTGCGATATATAGCACCGATACACGAGACTCGGTTTATAGTTCCATCCGATATAGGCATACTCTTACTTTTAATTATTGGTTTGTTCGACGTGGAATCGAAATCACGATTCCGGGATTCGTAGCTTAGCGAGAGATCCATTGGGCAACTGACTAGCCCCTCATCGGTGTGATTGCATCAGCTGACTTTGGGGCTGTTGCGATGATTATGATGTTAATGATGATGATAATGATGATGATATGTAGGCTTATTTTAAGTTATTTACCATCACCACCGCAGAGCATATGGACGAGCATTCCAAGTAGATGATTTCATGCAATCCTCTGCTGCCCATATTCGGGTCGATGCACATCGTGAGGATTTCAGCGAGCACGGTGCTGTTGTGGTGGCGCAACTGTAGTGTGAGATGTTGTCGATGCGCAGTGGTACAATAGTCAGGTGTGTTGTTGTTATGCGACATATGCATTAATACTAAATAATATTGTCACCCATGTTAAGCAGCCTCGAACTTTTATATCCACAATCATGAAAACAAACCCATCTCCAAGTATATTCTATCTATGGACCTCACTAAAGTCTGCTCCACCTATCCATGGACCTCACTAAAGTCTGTTCCACCTATCCATGGACCTCACTAAAGTCTGTTCCACCTATCCATGGACCTCACTAAAGTCTGTTCCACCTATCCATGGATCTCATTAAAGTATGTGCCACCTATCTATGGACCTCACTAAAGTCTGTTCCACCTATCCATGGATCTCACTAAAGTATGTGCCACCTATCCATGGACCTCACTGAAGTCTGTTCCACCTATCCATGGACCTCACTAAAGTATGTGCCACCTATCCATGGACCTCACTGAAGTCTGTTCCACCTATCCATGGACCTCACTAAAGTATGTTCCACCTATCCATGGACTTCACTAAAGTCTGTGCCACCTATCTATGGACATCACTAACGTATGTGCCACCTATCCATGGACCTCACTAATGTATGTTCCACCTATCCATGGACCTCACTAAAGTATGTACCACCTATCCATGGACCTCACTAAAGTATGTTCCTCCTATCCATGGACCTCACTAAAGTATGTTCCTCCTATCCATGGACCTCACTAAAGTATGTGCCACCTATCCATGGACCTCACTAAAGTATGTGCCACCTATCCATGGACCTCACTAAAGTATGTTCCTCCTATCCATGGACCTCACTAAAGTATGTTCCTCCTATCCATGGACCTCACTAAAGTATGTGCCACCTATCCATGGACCACACTAAAGTCTGTGCCACCTATCCATGGACCTCACTAAAGTATGTTCCTCCTATCCATGGACCTCACTAAAGTATGTTCCTCCTATCCATGGACCTCACTAAAGTATGTGCCACCTATCCATGGACCTCACTAAAGTCTGTGCCACCTATCCATGGACCTCACTAAAGTATGTTCCTCCTATCCATGGACCTCACTAAAGTATGTTCCTCCTATCCATGGACCTCACTAAAGTATGTTCCTCCTATCCATGGACCTCACTAAAGTATGTGCCACCTATCCATGGACCTCACTAAAGTATGTTCCACCTATCCATGGACCTCACTAAAGTATGTTCCTCCTATCCATGGACCTCACTAAAGTATGTGCCACCTATCCATGGACCTCACTAAAGTATGTACCACCTATCCATGGACCTCACTAAAGTATGTGCCACCTATCCATGGACCTCACTAAAGTATGTGCCACCTATCCATGGACCTCACTAAAGTATGTGCCACCTATCCATGGACCTCACTAAAGTCTGTTCCTCCTATCCATGGATCTCACTAAAGTGTGTTCCACCTATCCATGGATCTCACTAAAGTATGTTCCACCTATCCATGGACCTCACTGAAGTCTGTTCCACCTATCAATGGATCTCACTAAAGTATGTGCCACATATCCATGGACCTCGCTAAAGTATGTGCCACCTATCCATGGACATCACTAAAGTATGTGCCACCTATCCATGGACATCATTACAGTCTGTACCACCTATCCACGGACCTCACTACAGTCTGTGGCACACATCAGTGTAGCTCATTACAGTCTGACCCACCTATCCACGGACCTCACTACAGTCTGACCCACCTATCCACGGACCTCACTACAGTCTGTGGCACACATCAGTGTAGCTCACTACAGTCTGACCCACCTATCCACGGACCTCACTACAGTCTGTGGCACACATCAGTGTAGCTCATTACAGTCTGACCCACCTATCCACGGACCTCACTACAGTCTGTGGCACACATCAGTGTAGCTCACTACAGTCTGACCCACCTATCCACGGACCTCACTACAATCTGTGCCACACATCAGTGTAGCTCATTACAGTCTGGCCCACCTATCCACGGACCTCACTACAGTCTGTGCCACACATCAGTGTAGCTCACTACAGTCTGGCCCACCTATCCACGGACCTCACTACAGTCTGTGCCACTATCCACGGACCTCACTACAGTCTGTGCCACACATCAGTGTAGCTCACTACAGTCTGACCCACCTATCCACGGACCTCACTACAGTCTGTGCCACACATCAGTGTAGCTCACTACAGTCTGACCCACCTATCCACGGACCTCACTACAGTCTGTGCCACACATCAGTGTAGCTCATTACAGTCTGGCCCACCTATCCACGGACCTCACTACAGTCTGTGCCACACATCAGTGTAGCTCATTACAGTCTGACCAACATATCCGCGGACCTCACTACAGTCTGACCCACATATCCACGGACCTCACTACAGTCTGACCCACATATCCGCGGACCTCACTAAAGACTGTAGCTGTTCGCCTATCCGCGGGTCTTTCCACATATAGACGTCAACATGTGCAATTTAGTTATTGTTTCCATACATCGTTTAGCAACGCAACATGAGATGTCAAAATCTGTTTAGTTTCTCCATAAGTGGCACTGCAAAGCTAACAACGAGAACGTGATGTTTCAATTCAATCTGAGATAAAATCGAAAATTATAAAAAGGTGGAATACCTATTTATATATTTCTCTTGGTTAAGATGCCACCATTTTAGAGAAATCTACTTGTTAATGAACTCCAAAATTGATGTCCACGTATACTGTCGGTTGGACACACTTTAATAGATAGATGCGTCTTTAGGAAACACCTTTTGTACATTTATAAAATGCTTAGTTGCATTGCTGGAGTCATTGTAGCCTGGGAACAGGCGTCGATATATTTTGCCAGGTCAGTCAAATAAATATAGTTTGACACCGAGACTATTAATTGGGCCGTATTAAGTTTCTGATCATGTCATTTTGCCATATGTTACAAAGTGAGAAAAGGACAGACTGACACCCAGACTAAAGTCGTTGTACATATACAATATCATATTAATACAAAACATGCCAATACAAAGTAAAGCGAAAAGATCTCGCCACACGTTCTAGCATCGCATAGGCATTCTGAAAAGCATTATTGCGTTGGGACATATTATTTCAAATCACCCTTAGCGCTCTATTAAATCGGCTTCATAAATAACACTATTATAACTGTATCGCTCTATCGGTATCTGTTGAATTACGTAGCAGGACCATTACTAGTATAGATGCCATGTATAAACATTGTGTAACCATTAAATACAATGTTCCACAGCAATCACACACACTGATAGCTCTAGTTCTATGTATACAGTATACACACACTGCTAGCTCTAGTTCTATGTATACAGTATACACACACACTGCTAGCTCTAGTTCTATGTATCCAGTATACACACATTGCTAGCTCTAGTTCTATGTATCCAGTATACACACACTGCTAGCTCTAGTTCTATGTATCCAGTATACACACACACTGCTAGCTCTAGTTCTATGTATCCAGTATATACACACACTGCTAGCTCTAGTTCTATGTATCCAGTATACACACACTGCTAGCTCTAGTTCTATGTATCCAGTATACACACACTGCTAGCTCTAGTTCTATGTATCCAGTACATACACACATTGCTAGCTCTAGTTATATGTATCCAGTACATACACACATTGCTAGCTCTAGTTATATGTATCCAGTACATACACACAATGCTAGCTCTAGTTCTATGTATCCAGTATATACACACATTGCTAGCTCTAGTTCTATGAATCCAGTATATATACACATTGCTAGCTCTAGTTCTATGTATCCAGTACATACACACATTGCTAGCTCTAGTTCTATGTATCCAGTATATACACACACACTGCTAGCTCTAGTTCTATGTATCCAGTATATACACACATACTGCTAGCTCTAGTTCTATGTATCCAGTATACACACACTGCCTGCTCTAGTTCTATGCATCCAGTATATACACACATTGCTAGCTCTAGTTCTATGTATCCAGTATATACACACATTGCTAGCTCTAGTTCTATGTATCCAGTATACACACACTGCCTGCTCTAATCCTATGTATCCAGTATATACACACATTGCTAGCTCTAGTTCTATGTATCCAGTATACACACACTGCCTGCTCTAATCCTATGTATCCAGTATATACACACATTGCTAGCTCTAGTTCTATGTATCCAGTATATACACACATTGCTAGCTCTAGTTCTATGTGTCCAGTATACACACACTGCCTGCTCTAATCCTATGTATCCAGTATATACACACATTGCTAGCTCTAGTTCTATGTATCCAGTATACACACACTGCCTGCTCTAATCCTATGTATCCAGTATATACACACATTGCTAGCTCTAGTTCTATGTATCCAGTATATACACACATTGCTAGCTCTAGTTCTATGTATCCAGTATACACACACTGCCTGCTCTAATCCTATGTATCCAGTATATACACACATTGCTAGCTCTAGTTCTATGTACCCAGTATACACACACTGCTAGGTCTAGTTATATGTATCCAGTATACACACACTGCTAGCTCTAGTTCTATGTATCCAGTATACACACACTGCTAGCTCTAGTTCTATGTATCCAGTATACACACACTGCTAGCTCTAGTTCTATGTATCCAGTATACATACACATTGCTAGCTCTAGTTCTATGTATCCAGTATATACACACTGCTATCTCTAGTTCTATGTATCCAGTATACACACACTGCTAGCTCTAGTTCTATGTATCCAGTATACACACACTGCTAGCTCTAGTTATATGTATCCAGTATACACACTGCCTGCTCTAGTTCTATGTACCCAGTATACACACACTGCTAGCTCTAGTTCTATGTATCCAGTATACACACTGCCTGCTCTAGTTCTATGTATCCAGTATACACACACACACTGCTAGCTCTAGTTATATGTATCCAGTATACATACTGCCTGCTCTAGTTCTATGTATCCAGTATACACACACACTGCTAGCTCTAGTTCTATGTATCCAGTATATACACACACTGCTAGCTCTAGTTATATGTATCCAGTATACACAGACACTGCTAGCTCTAGTTCTATGTATCCAGTATACACACTGCTAGCTCTAGTTCTATGTATCCAGTATACACACTGCTAGCTCTAGTTCTATGTATCCAGTATACACACACACTGCTAGCTCTAGTTCTATGTATCCAGTATACACACACACTGCTAGCACTAGTTATATGTATCCAGTATACACACACACTGCTAGCTCTAGTTCTATGTACCCAGTATACACACACTGCTAGCTCTAGTTATATGTATCCAGTACACACACACTGCTAGCTCTAGTTATATGTATCCAGTATACACACACACTGCTAGCTCTAGTTCTATGTATCCAGTTTACACACAGACACTGCTAGCTCTAGTTCTATGTATCCAGTATACACACTGCTAGCTCTAGTTCTATATATCCAGTATACACACACACTGCTAGCTCTAGTTCTATGTATCCAGTATATACACACACTGCTAGCTCTAGTTCTATGTATCCAGTATATACACACACACTGCTAGCTCTAGTTCTATATATCCAGTATACACACAAACTGCTAGCTCTAGTTCTATGTATCCAGTATACACACACACTGCTATCTCTAGTTCTATATATCCAGTATACACACACACTGCTAGCTCTAGTTCTATGTATCCAGTATACACACACTGCTAGCTCTAGTTCTATATATCCAGTATACACACACACTGCTAGCTCTAGTTCTATGTATCCAGTATACACACACACACTGCTAGCTCTAGTTATATGTATCCAGTATATACACACACTGCTAGCTCTAGTTCTATGTATCCAGTATACACAAACACTGCTAGCTCTAGTTCTATGTACCCAGTATACACACACTGCTAGCTCTGGTTCTATGTATCCAGTATATACACACAATGCTAGCTCTAGTTCTATGTATCCAGTATACACACACTGCTAGCTCTAGTTCTATGTATCCAGTATACACACACACTGCCTGCCCTAGTTCTATGTATCCAGTATATACACATACTGCTAGCTCTAGTTCTATGTATCCAGTATACACACACTGCTAGCTCTAGTTCTATGTATCCAGTATACACACACTGCTAGCTCTAGTTCTATGTATCCAGTATACATACACACTGCTAGCTCTAGTTCTATGTATCCAGTATATACACACACTGCTAGCTCTAGTTCTATGTATCCAGTATATACACACACTGCTAGCTCTAGTTCTATGTACCCAGTATACACACACTGCTAGCTCTAGTTATATGTATCCAGTATACACACTGCCTGCTCTAGTTCTATGTACCCAGTATACACACACTGCTAGCTCTAGTTCTATGTATCCAGTATACACACACACTGCTAGCTCTAGTTCTATGTATCCAGTATACACACACACTGCTAGCTCTAGTTATATGTATCCAGTATATACACACACTGCTAGCTCTAGTTATATGTATCCAGTATACACACTGCCTGCTCTAATTCTATGTATCCAGTATACACACACACTGCTAGCTCTAGTTATATGTATCCAGTATACACACTGCCTGCTCTAGTTCTATGTATCCAGTATACACACACACTGCTAGCTCTAGTTCTATGTATCCAGTATATACACTCACTGCTAGCTCTAGTTATATGTATCCAGTATACACACACACACTGCTAGCTCTAGTTCTATGTATCCAGTATACACACTGCTAGCTCTAGTTCTATGTATCCAGTATACACACTGCTAGCTCTAGTTCTATGTATCCAGTATACACACACACTGCTAGCTCTAGTTCTATGTATCCAGTATACACACACACTGCTAGCTCTAGTTATATGTATCCAGTATACACACACACTGCTAGCTCTAGTTCTATGTACCCAGTATACACACACTGCTAGCTCTAGTTATATGTATCCAGTATACACACACACTGCTAGCTCTAGTTATATGTATCCAGTATACACACACACTGCTAGCTCTAGTTCTATGTATCCAGTATATACACAAACTGCTAGCTCTAGTTCTATGTATCCAGTATACACACACTGCTAGCTCTAGTTCTATGTATCCAGTATACACACACACTGCTAGCTCTAGTTCTATGTATCCAGTATACACACACACTGCTAGCTCTAGTTCTATGTATCCAGTATATACACACACTGCTAGCTCTAGTTCTATGTATCCAGTATATACACACACTGCTAGCTCTAGTTCTATATATCCAGTATACACACACACTGCTAGCTCTAGTTCTATGTATCCAGTATACACACTGCCTGCTCTAGTTCTATGTATCCAGTATATACACACACACTGCTAGCTCTAGTTCTATATATCCAGTATACACACACACTGCTAGCTCTAGTTCTATGTATCCAGTATACACACACACTGCTAGCTCTAGTTCTATATATCCAGTATACACACACACTGCTAGCTCTAGTTCTATGTATCCAGTATACACACACTGCTAGCTCTAGTTCTATATATCCAGTATACATACACACTGCTAGCTCTAGTTCTATGTATCCAGTATACACACACACACTGCTAGCTCTAGTTATATGTATCCAGTATATACACACACTGCTAGCTCTAGTTCTATGTATCCAGTATACACACACACTGCTAGCTCTAGTTCTATGTATCCAGTATACACACTGCCTGCTCTAGTTCTATGTATCCAGTATATACACACAATGCTAGCTCTAGTTCTATGTATCCAGTATACACACACTGCTAGCTCTAGTTCTATGTATCCAGTATACACACACACTGCTAGCTCTAGTTCTATGTATCCAGTATACATACACACACTGCTAGCTCTAGATCTATGTATCCAGTATACACACACACTGCTAGCTCTAGTTCTATGTATCCAGTATACATACACACACTGATAGCTCTAGTTCTATGTATCCAGTATACACACACACTGCTAGCTCTAGTTCTATGTACCCAGTATACACACACTGCTAGCTCTAGTTCTATGTATCCAGTATACACACACTGCTAGCTCTCTAGTTCTATATATCCAGTATACACACACACTGCTAGCTCTAGTTCTATGTATCCAGTATACACGTTGCCTGCTCTAGTTCTATGTATCCAGTATATACACATACTGCTAGCTCTAGTTCTATGTATCCAGTATATACACATACTGCTAGCTCTAGTTCTTTGTATCCAGTATATACACATACTGCTAGCTCTAGTTCTATATATCCAGTATATACACACTGCTAGCTCTAGTTCTATGTATCCAGTATACACACACACACTGCTAGCTCTAGTTCTATGTATCCAGTATACACACTGCTAGCTCTAGTTCTATGTATCCAGTATACACACTGCTAGCTCTAGTTCTATGTATCCAGTATACACACACACTGCTAGCTCTAGTTCTATGTATCCAGTATACACACACACTGCTAGCTCTAGTTATATGTATCCAGTATACACACACACTGCTAGCTCTAGTTCTATGTACCCAGTATACACACACTGCTAGCTCTAGTTATATGTATCCAGTATACACACACACTGCTAGCTCTAGTTATATGTATCCAGTATACACACACACTGCTAGCTCTAGTTCTATGTATCCAGTATATACACACACTGCTAGCTCTAGTTCTATGTATCCAGTATACACACACTGCTAGCTCTAGTTCTATGTATCCAGTATACACACACACTGCTAGCTCTAGTTCTATATATCCAGTATACACACACACTGCTAGCTCTAGTTCTATGTATCCAGTATACACACTGCCTGCTCTAGTTCTATGTATCCAGTATATACACACACACTGCTAGCTCTAGTTCTATGTATCCAGTATACACACACTGCTAGCTCTAGTTCTATGTATCCAGTATACACACACTGCTAGCTCTAGTTCTATGTATCCAGTATACATACACACTGCTAGCTCTAGTTCTATGTATCCAGTATATACACACACTGCTAGCTCTAGTTCTATGTATCCAGTATATACACACACTGCTAGCTCTAGTTCTATGTACCCAGTATACACACACTGCTAGCTCTAGTTATATGTATCCAGTATACACACTGCCTGCTCTAGTTCTATGTACCCAGTATACACACACTGCTAGCTCTAGTTCTATGTATCCAGTATACACACACACTGCTAGCTCTAGTTCTATGTATCCAGTATACACACACACTGCTAGCTCTAGTTATATGTATCCAGTATATACACACACTGCTAGCTCTAGTTATATGTATCCAGTATACAAACTGCCTGCTCTAATTCTATGTATCCAGTATACACACACACTGCTAGCTCTAGTTATATGTATCCAGTATACACACTGCCTGCTCTAGTTCTATGTATCCAGTATACACACACACTGCTAGCTCTAGTTCTATGTATCCAGTATATACACACACTGCTAGCTCTAGTTATATGTATCCAGTATACACACACACTGCTAGCTCTAGTTCTATGTATCCAGTATATACACACACTGCTAGCTCTAGTTCTATGTACCCAGTATACACACACTGTTAGCTCTAGTTATATGTATCCAGTATACACACTGCCTGCTCTAGTTCTATGTACCCAGTATACACACACTGCTAGCTCTAGTTCTATGTATCCAGTATACACACACACTGCTAGCTCTAGTTCTATGTATCCAGTATACACACATACTGCTAGCTCTAGTTATATGTATCCAGTATAAACACACACTGCTAGCTCTAGTTATATGTATCCAGTATACACACTGCCTGCTCTAATTCTATGTATCCAGTATACACACACACTGCTAGCTCTAGTTATATGTATCCAGTATACACACTGCCTGCTCTAGTTCTATGTATCCAGTATACACACACACTGCTAGCTCTAGTTCTATGTATCCAGTATATACACACACTGCTAGCTCTAGTTATATGTATCCAGTATACACACACACTGCTAGCTCTAGTTCTATGTATCCAGTATACACACTGCTAGCTCTAGTTCTATGTATCGAGTATACACACTGCTAGCTCTAGTTCTATGTATCCAGTATACACACACACTGCTAGCTCTAGTTCTATGTATCCAGTATACACACACACTGCTAGCTCTAGTTATATGTATCCAGTATACACACACACTGCTAGCTCTAGTTCTATGTACCCAGTATACACACACTGCTAGCTCTAGTTATATGTATCCAGTATACACACACACTGCTAGCTCTAGTTATATGTATCCAGTATACACACACACTGCTAGCTCTAGTTCTATGTATCCAGTATATACACACACTGCTAGCTCTAGTTCTATGTATCCAGTATACACACACTGCTAGCTCTAGTTCTATGTATCCAGTATACACACACACTGCTAGCTCTAGTTCTATGTATCCAGTATACACACACACTGCTAGCTCTAGTTCTATGTATCCAGTATATACACACACTGCTAGCTCTAGTTCTATGTATCCAGTATATACACACACTGCTAGCTCTAGTTCTATATATCCAGTATACACACACATTGCTAGCTCTAGTTCTATGTATCCAGTATACACACTGCCTGCTCTAGTTCTATGTATCCAGTATATACACACACACTGCTAGCTCTAGTTCTATATATCCAGTATACACACACACTGCTAGCTCTAGTTCTATGTATCCAGTATACACACACTGCTAGCTCTAGTTCTATGTATCCAGTATATACATACACTGCTAGCTCTAGTTCTATGTATCCAGTATATACACACATTGCTAGATCTAGTTATATGTATCCAGTATACACACACACACTGCTAGCTCTAGTTCTATGTATCCAGTATATACACACACTGCTAGCTCTAGATCTATGTATCCAGTATATACACTGCTAGCTCAAGTTCTATGTATCCAGTATACATCCACACTGCTAGCTCTAGTTCTATGTATACAGTATACATACACACTGCTAGCTCTAGTTCTATGTATCCAGTATACATCCACACTGCTAGCTCTAGTTCTATGTATACAGTATACATACACACTGCTAGCTCTAGTTCTATGTATACAGTATACATCCACACTGCTAGCTCTAGTTCTATGTATACAGTATACACACACACTGCTAGCTCTAGTTCTATGTATCCAGTATACACACACACTGCTAGCTCTAGTTCTATGTATCCAGTATACATCCACACTGCTAGCTCTAGTTCTATGTATCCAGTATACATCCACACTGCCTGCTCTAGTTCTATGTATCCAGTATACACACACTGCTAGCTCTAGTTCTATGTATACAGTATACACACACACTGCTAGCTCTAGTTCTATGTATCCAGTATATACACACTGCTAGCTCTAGTTCTATGTATACAGTATACATCCACACTGCTAGCTCTAGTTATATGTATCCAGTATACACACACTGCTAGCTCTAGTTCTATGTATACAGTATATACACACTGCTAGCTCTAGTTCTATGTATCCAGTATACATACACACTGCTAGCTCTAGTTCTATGTATACAGTATATACACACTGCTAGCTCTAGTTCTATGTATCCAGTATACACACACACTGCTAGCTCTAGTTATATGTATCCAGTATACACACACACACTGCTAGCTCTAGTTATATGTATACAGTATATACACACACTGCTAGCTCTAGTTCTATGTATCCAGTATACATACACACTGCTAGCTCTAGTTCTATGTATCCAGTATACACACACACTGCTAGCTCTAGTTATATGTATCCAGTATACACACACACACTGCTAGCTCTAGTTATATGTATACAGTATATACACACACTGCTAGCTCTAGTTCTATGTATCCAGTATACATACACACTGCTAGCTCTAGTTCTATGTATCCAGTATACACACACACTGCTAGCTCTAGTTCTATGTATCCAGTATACACACACTGCTAGCTCTAGTTCTATGTATACAGTATATACACACTGCTAGCTCTAGTTCTATGTATCCAGTATACATACACACTGCTAGCTCTAGTTCTATGTATACAGTATATACACACTGCTAGCTCTAGTTCTATGTATCCAGTATACACACACACTGCTAGCTCTAGTTATATGTATCCAGTATACACACACACACTGCTAGCTCTATTTATATGTATCCAGTATACACACACATTGCTAGCTCTAGTTCTATGTATCCAGTATTCACACACACTGCTAGCTCTAGATCTATGTATCCAGTATAAACACACACTGCTAGCTCTAGTTATATGTATCCAGTATACACACACATTGCTAACTCTAGTTCTATATATCCAGTATACACACACACTGCTAGGTCTAGTTCTATGTATACAGTATATACACACTGCTAGCTCTAGTTATATGTATCCAGTATACACACACACTGCTAGCTCTAGTTCTATGTATCCAGTATACACACTGCTAGCTCTAGTTCTATGTATCCAGTATACACACTGCTTGCTCTAGTTCTATGTATACAGTATATACACACTGCTAGCTCTAGTTCTATGTATCCAGTATACACACACTGCTAGCTCTAGTTCTATGTATACAGTATATACACACTGCTAGCTCTAGTTCTATGTATCCAGTATGCATACACACTGCTAGCTCTAGCTATATGTATCCAGTATACATCCACACTGCTAGCTCTAGTTATATGTATCCAGTATACACACACTGCTAGCTCTAGTTCTATGTATCCAGTATACACACTGCTTGCTCTAGTTCTATGTATACAGTATATACACACTGCTAGCTCTAGTTCTATGTATCCAGTATACACACACTGCTAGCTCTAGTTCTATGTATACAGTATATACACACTGCTAGCTCTAGTTCTATGTATACAGTATATACACACTGCTAGCTCTAGTTCTATGTATCCAGTATACACACACACTGCTAGCTCTAGTTCTATGTATCCAGTATACACACACACTGCTAGCTCTAGCTATATGTATCCAGTATACATCCACACTGCTAGCTCTAGGTCTATGTATCCAGTATACACACACACTGCTAGCTCTAGTTCTATGTATCCAGTATACACACACTGCTAGCTCTAGTTCTATGTATACAGTATATACACACTGCTAGCTCTAGTTCTATGTATACAGTATATACACACTGCTAGCTCTAGTTCTATGTATCCAGTATACACACACACTGCTAGCTCTAGCTATGTATCCAGTATACATCCACACTGCTAGCTCTAGTTCTATGTATCCAGTATACACACACACTGCTAGCTCTAGTTCTATGTATCCAGTATACATACACACTGCTAGCTCTAGTTCTATGTATCCAGTATACACACACACTGCTAGCTCTAGTTCTATGTATCCAGTATACACACACACTGCTAGCTCTAGTTCTATGTATCCAGTATACACACACTGCTAGCTCTAGTTCTATGTATACAGTATATACACACTGCTAGCTCTAGTTCTATGTATACAGTATATACACACTGCTAGCTCTAGTTCTATGTATCCAGTATACACACACACTGCTAGCTCTAGCTATATGTATCCAGTATACATCCACACTGCTAGCTCTAGGTCTATGTATCCAGTATACACACACACTGCTAGCTCTAGTTCTATGTATCCAGTATACATACACACTGCTAGCTCTAGTTCTATGTATCCAGTATACACACACACTGCTAGCTCTAGTTCTATGTATCCAGTATACATCCACACTGCTAGCTCTAGTTCTATGTATACAGTATACATCCACACTGCTAGCTCTAGTTCTATGTATACAGTATACACACACTGCTAGCTCTAGTTCTATGTATCCAGTATACACACACTGCTAGCTCTAGTTCTATGTATATAGTATATACACACATTGCTAGATCTAGTTATATGTATCCAGTATACACACACACTGCTAGCTCTAGTTCTATGTATCCAGTATATACACACACTGCTAGCTCTAGTTCTATGTATCCAGTATATACACACACTGCCTGCTCTAGTTCTATGTATCCAGTATACATACACACTGCTAGCTCTAGTTCTATGTATCCAGTATACACACACTGCTAGCTCTAGTTCTATGTATCCAGTATATACACACTGCTAGCTCTAGTGCTATGTATACAGTATATACACACTGCTAGCTCTAGTTCTATGTATCCAGTATACACACACTGCTTGCTCTAGTTCTATGTATCCAGTATATATACACACTGCTAGCTCTAGTTCTATGTATCCAGTATACATACACACTGCTAGCTCTAGTTCTATGTATCCAGTATACACACACTGCTAGCTCTAGTTCTATGTATACAGTATATACACACTGCTAGCTCTAGTGCTATGTATACAGTATATACACACTGCTAGCTCTAGTTCTATGTATCCAGTATACACACACTGCTTGCTCTAGTTCTATGTATCCAGTATATATACACACTGCTAGCTCTAGTTCTATGTATCCAGTATACATACACACTGCTAGCTCTAGTTCTATGTATCCAGTATACACACACTGCTAGCTCTAGTTCTATGTATACAGTATATACACACTGCTAGCTCTAGTGCTATGTATACAGTATATACACACTGCTAGCTCTAGTTCTATGTATCCAGGCTATACACACTGCTAGCTCTAGTGCTATGTATACAGTATATACACACTGCTAGCTCTAGTTCTATGTATACAGTATATACACACTGCTAGCTCTAGTGCTATGTATACAGTATATACACACTGCTAGCTCTAGTGCTATGTATACAGTATATACACACTGCTAGCTCTAGTTCTATGTATACAGTATATACACACTGCTAGCTCTAGTGCTATGTATACAGTATATACACACTGCTAGCTCTAGTGCTATGTATACAGTATATACACACTGCTAGCTCTAGTTCTATGTATACAGTATATACACACTGCTAGCTCTAGTGCTATGTATACAGTATATACACACTGCTAGCTCTAGTGCTATGTATACAGTATATACACACTGCTAGCTCTAGTTCTATGTATACAGTATATACACACTGCTAGCTCTAGTGCTATGTATACAGTATATACACACTGCTAGCTCTAGTGCTATGTATACAGTATATACACACTGCTAGCTCTAGTTCTATGCATACAGTATATACACACTGCTAGCTCTAGTGCTATGTATACAGTATATACACACTGCTAGCTCTAGTTCTATGTATCCAGTATATACACACTGCTAGCTCTAGTGCTATGTATACAGTATATACACACTGCTAGCTCTAGTTCTATGTATCCAGTATATACACACTGCTAGCTCTAGTTCTATGTATCCAGTATATACACACTGCTAGCTCTAGTGCTATGTTAACAGTATACACACACTGCTAGCTCTAGTGCTATGTATACAGTATATACACACTGCTAGCTCTAGTGCTATGTATACAGTATACACACACTGCTAGCTCTAGTTCTATGTATCCAGTATACATCCACACTGCTTGCTCTAGTTCTATGTATACAGTATACACACACTGCTAGCTCTAGGTCTATGTATCCAGTATACATACACACTGCTAGCTCTAGTTCTATGTATCCAGTATACATCCACACTGCTAGCTCTAGTTCTATGTATCCAGTATACACACACTGCTAGCTCTAGTTCTATGTATCCAGTATACATCCACACTGCTAGCTCTAGTTCTATGTATCCAGTATACATCCACACTGCTAGCTCTAGTTCTATGTATCCAGTATACATCCACACTGCTAGCTCTAGTTCTATGTATCCAGTATACACACACTGCTAGCTCTAGTTCTATGTATCCAGTATACATCCACACTGCTAGCTCTAGTTCTATGTATCCAGTATACACACTGCTTGCTCTAGTTCTATGTATCCAGTATACACACTGCTAGCTCTAGTTCTATGTATCCAGTATACATACACACACTGCTAGCTCTAGGTCTATGTATCCAGTATACACACACACACTGCTAGCTCTAGTTCTATGTATACAGTATACATACATACACTGCTAGCTCTAGTTCTATGTATCCAGTATACACACACACTGCTAGCTCTAGTTCTATGTATACAGTATACACACACACTGCTAGCTCTAGTTCAATGTATCCAGTATACATCACACTGCTAGCTCTAGTTCTATGTATCCAGTATACACACACACTGCTAGCTCTAGTTCTATGTATCCAGTATACATCACACTGCTAGCTCTAGTTCTATGTATCCAGTATACACACACACTGCTAGCTCTAGTTCTATGTATCCAGTATACACACACTGCTAGCTCTAGTTCTATGTATCCAGTATACATCCACACTGCTAGCTCTAGTTCTATGTATCCAGTATACACACACACCTGCTAGCTCTAGTTCTATGTATCCAGTATACATCCACACTGCTAGCTCTAGTTCTATGTATCCAGTATACATCCACACTGCTAGCTCTAGTTCTATGTATACAGTATACATACACACTGCTAGCTCTAGTTCTATGTATACAGTATACATACACACTGCTAGCTCTAGTTCTATGTATACAGTATACATACACACTGCTAGCTCTAGTTCTATGTATACAGTATACACACACACTGCTAGCTCTAGTTCTATGTATCCAGTATATACACACTGCTAGCTCTAGTTCTATGTATACAGTATACACACACACTGCTAGCTCTAGTTCTATGTATCCAGTATACACACACACTGCTAGCTCTAGTTCTATGTATCCAGTATACATCCACACTGCTAGCTCTAGTTCTATGTATCCAGTATACATACACACTGCTAGCTCTAGTTCTATGTATACAGTATACACATACACTGCTAGCTCTAGTTCTATGTATACAGTATACATCCACACTGCTAGCTCTAGTTCTATGTATCCAGTATACATCCACACTGCTAGCTCTAGTTCTATGTATCCAGTATACACACACACTGCTAGCTCTAGTTCTATGTATCCAGTATACACACACACACTGCTAGCTCTAGTTCTATGTATCCAGTATACATCCACACTGCTAGCTCTAGTTCTATGTATCCAGTATACATCCACACTGCTAGCTCTAGTTCTATGTATCCAGTATACACACACACTGCTAGCTCTAGTTATATGTATACAGTATACACACACACTGCTAGCTCTAGTTCTATGTATACAGTATATACACACACTGCTAGCTCTAGTTATATGTATACAGTATACACACACACTGCTAGCTCTAGTTCTATGTATACAGTATACACACACACTGCTAGCTCTAGTTCTATGTATACAGTATACACACACACTGCTAGCTCTAGTTCTATGTATACAGTATACACACACACTGCTAGCTCTAGTTCTATGTATACAGTATATACACACACTGCTAGCTCTAGTTCTATGTATCCAGTATACACACACACTGCTAGCTCTAGTTCTATGTATCCAGTATACATACACACTGCTAGCTCTAGTTCTATGTATCCAGTATACACACACACTGCTAGCTCTAGTTCTATGTATCCAGTATACACACACACTGCTAGCTCTAGTTCTATGTATCCAGTATACACACACACTGCTAGCTCTAGTTCTATGTATCCAGTATACATACACACTGCTAGCTCTAGTTCTATGTATCCAGTATACACACTGCTAGCTCTAGTTCTATGTATCCAGTATACATCCACACTGCTAGCTCTAGTTCTATGTATCCAGTATACACACACACTGCTAGCTCTAGTTCTATGTATCCAGTATACATCCACACTGCTAGCTCTAGTTCTATGTATCCAGTATACATCCACACTGCTAGCTCTAGTTCTATGTATCCAGTATACATCCACACTGCTAGCTCTAGTTCTATGTATCCAGTATACACACACACTGCTAGCTCTAGTTCTATGTATCCAGTATACACACACTGCTAGCTCTAGTTCTATGTATCCAGTATACATACACACTGCTAGCTCTAGTTCTATGTATCCAGTATACATCCACACTGCTAGCTCTAGTTCTATGTATCCAGTATACATCCACACTGCTAGCTCTAGTTCTATGTATCCAGTATACATCCACACTGCTAGCTCTAGTTCTATGTATCCAGTATACATCCACACTGCTAGCTCTAGTTCTATGTATCCAGTATACATACACACTGCTAGCTCTAGTTCTATGTATCCAGTATACATACACACTGCTAGCTCTAGTTCTATGTATACAGTATACACACTGCTAGCTCTAGTTCTATGTATCCAGTATACATCCACACTGCTAGCTCTAGTTCTATGTATCCAGTATACATACACACTGCTAGCTCTAGTTCTATGTATCCAGTATACACACACACTGCTAGCTCTAGTTCTATGTATCCAGTATACATCCACACTGCTAGCTCTAGTTCTATGTATCCAGTATACATACACACTGCTAGCTCTAGTTCTATGTATCCAGTATACACACACTGCTAGCTCTAGTTCTATGTATCCAGTATACACACACTGCTAGCTCTAGTTCTATGTATCCAGTATACACACACTGCTAGCTCTAGTTCTATGTATCCAGTATACACACACTGCTAGCTCTAGTTCTATGTATCCAGTATACATCCACACTGCTAGCTCTAGTTCTATGTATCCAGTATACATACACACTGCTAGCTCTAGTTCTATGTATCCAGTATACACACACACTGCTAGCTCTAGTTATATGTATACAGTATACACACACACTGCTAGCTCTAGTTCTATGTATACAGTATATACACACACTGCTAGCTCTAGTTATATGTATACAGTATACACACACACTGCTAGCTCTAGTTCTATGTATACAGTATACACACACACTGCTAGCTCTAGTTCTATGTATACAGTATACACACACACTGCTAGCTCTAGTTCTATGTATACAGTATACACACACACTGCTAGCTCTAGTTCTATGTATACAGTATATACACACACTGCTAGCTCTAGTTCTATGTATCCAGTATACACACACACTGCTAGCTCTAGTTCTATGTATCCAGTATACACACACACTGCTAGCTCTAGTTCTATGTATCCAGTATACACACACACTGCTAGCTCTAGTTCTATGTATCCAGTATACACACACACTGCTAGCTCTAGTTCTATGTATCCAGTATATACACACACTGCTAGCTCTAGTTCTATGTATCCAGTATACACACACTGCTAGCTCTAGTTCTATGTATCCAGTATATGTGTTGTTTGTTGTTACACACACTGCTAGCTCTAGTTCTATGTATCCAGTATACACCACACTGCTAGCTCTAGTTCTATGTATCCAGTATACACACACACTGCTAGCTCTAGTTCTATGTATCCAGTATACACACACTGCTAGCTCTAGTTCTATGTATCCAGTATACATCCACACTGCTAGCTCTAGTTCTATGTATCCAGTATACACACACACTGCTAGCTCTAGTTCTATGTATCCAGTATACATACACACTGCTAGCTCTAGTTCTATGTATCCAGTATACACACACTGCTAGCTCTAGTTCTATGTATCGTATAACACACACTGCTAGCTCTAGTTCTATGTATCCAGTATACACACACACTGCTAGCTCTAGTTCTATGTATCCAGTATACACACACACTGCTAGCTCTAGTTCTATGTATCCAGTATACACACACACTGCTAGCTCTAGTTCTATGTATCCAGTATACACACACACTGCTAGCTCTAGTTCTATGTATCCAGTATACACACACTGCTAGCTCTAGTTCTATGTATCCAGTATATACACACACTGCTAGCTCTAGTTCTATGTATCCAGTATACATCCACACTGCTAGCTCTAGTTCTATGTATCCAGTATACACACACACTGCTAGCTCTAGTTCTATGTATCCAGTATATACACACACTGCTAGCTCTAGTTCTATGTATCCAGTATACACACACACTGCTAGCTCTAGTTCTATGTATCCAGTATACATCCACACTGCTAGCTCTAGTTCTATGTATCCAGTATACACACACACTGCTAGCTCTAGTTCTATGTATCCAGTATACACACACTGCTAGCTCTAGTTCTATGTATACAGTACACACACACTGCTAGCTCTAGTTATATGTATCCAGTATATACACACTGCTAGCTCTAGTTCTATGTATCCAGTATACATCCACACTGCTAGCTCTAGTTCTATGTATCCAGTATACATCCACACTGCTAGCTCTAGTTCTATGTATCCAGTATACACACACTGCTAGCTCTAGTTCTATGTATCCAGTATACATCCACACTGCTAGCTCTAGTTCTATGTATCCAGTATACACACACACTGCTAGCTCTAGTTCTATGTATCCAGTATACACACACTGCTAGCTCTAGTTCTATGTATCCAGTATACATACACACTGCTAGCTCTAGTTCTATGTATCCAGTATACATCCACACTGCTAGCTCTAGTTCTATGTATCCAGTATACACACACTGCTAGCTCTAGTTCTATGTATCCAGTATACATCCACACTGCTAGCTCTAGTTCTATGTATCCAGTATACACACACTGCTAGCTCTAGTTCTATGTATCCAGTATACATCCACACTGCTAGCTCTAGTTCTATGTATCCAGTATACACACACACTGCTAGCTCTAGTTCTATGTATCCAGTATACATCCACACTGCTAGCTCTAGTTCTATGTATCCAGTATACATCCACACTGCTAGCTCTAGTTCTATGTATCCAGTATACACACACTGCTAGCTCTAGTTCTATGTATCCAGTATACATCCACACTGCTAGCTCTAGTTCTATGTATCCAGTATACATCCACACTGCTAGCTCTAGTTCTATGTATCCAGTATACACACACTGCTAGCTCTAGTTCTATGTATCCAGTATACATCCACACTGCTAGCTCTAGTTCTATGTATCCAGTATACACACACACTGCTAGCTCTAGTTCTATGTATCCAGTATACATCCACACTGCTAGCTCTAGTTCTATGTATACAGTATACATCCACACTGCTAGCTCTAGTTCTATGTATCCAGTATACACACACTGCTAGCTCTAGTTCTATGTATCCAGTATACATCCACACTGCTAGCTCTAGTTCTATGTATCCAGTATACATACACACTGCTAGCTCTAGTTCTATGTATCCAGTATACACACACTGCTAGCTCTAGTTCTATGTATCCAGTATACATCCACACTGCTAGCTCTAGTTCTATGTATCCAGTATACATACACACTGCTAGCTCTAGTTCTATGTATACAGTATACATACACACTGCTAGCTCTAGTTCTATGTATCCAGTATACATCCACACTGCTAGCTCTAGTTCTATGTATCCAGTATACACACACTGCTAGCTCTAGTTCTATGTATCCAGTATACACACACACTGCTAGCTCTAGTTCTATGTATCCAGTATACATCCACACTGCTAGCTCTAGTTCTATGTATCCAGTATACACACACTGCTAGCTCTAGTTCTATGTATCCAGTATACACACACTGCTAGCTCTAGTTCTATGTATCCAGTATACATCCACACTGCTAGCTCTAGTTCTATGTATCCAGTATACATACACACTGCTAGCTCTAGTTCTATGTATCCAGTATACACACACTGCTAGCTCTAGTTCTATGTATCCAGTATACACACACTGCTAGCTCTAGTTCTATGTATCCAGTATACACACACACTGCTAGCTCTAGTTCTATGTATCCAGTATACACACACTGCTAGCTCTAGTTCTATGTATCCAGTATACACACACTGCTAGCTCTAGTTCTATGTATCCAGTATACACACACTGCTAGCTCTAGTTCTATGTATCCAGTATACACACACACTGCTAGCTCTAGTTCTGTTGTCACACTGCTAGCTCTAGTTCTATGTATCCAGTATACATCCACACTGCTAGCTCTAGTTCTATGTATCCAGTATACAACACACTGCTAGCTCTAGTTCTATGTATCCAGTATACCACACTGCTAGCTCTAGTTCTATGTATCCAGTATACACACACTGCTAGCTCTAGTTCTATGTATCCAGTATACACACACTGCTAGCTCTAGTTCTATGTATCCAGTATACACACACTGCTAGCTCTAGTTCTATGTATCCAGTATACATCCACACTGCTAGCTCTAGTTCTATGTATCCAGTATACACACACTGCTAGCTCTAGTTCTATGTATCCAGTATACACACACACTGCTAGCTCTAGTTCTATGTATCCAGTATACATCCACACTGCTAGCTCTAGTTCTATGTATCCAGTATACACACACACACTGCTAGCTCTAGTTCTATGTATCCAGTATACATCACACTGCTAGCTCTAGTTCTATGTATCGTATACACACACACTGCTAGCTCTAGTTCTATGTATCCAGTATACATCCACACTGCTAGCTCTAGTTCTATGTATCCAGTATACACACACTGCTAGCTCTAGTTCTATGTATCCAGTATACATCCACACTGCTAGCTCTAGTTCTATGTATCCAGTATACACACTCTGCTCTAGTTTTGTTGTTACACACTGCTAGCTCTAGTTCTATGTATCCAGTATACATCCACACTGCTAGCTCTAGTTCTATGTATCCAGTATACACACACACTGCTAGCTCTAGTTCTATGTATACAGTATACATACACACTGCTAGCTCTAGTTCTATGTATCCAGTATACACACACACTGCTAGCTCTAGTTCTATGTATACAGTATACACACACACTGCTAGCTCTAGTTCTATGTATCCAGTATACATCCACACTGCTAGCTCTAGTTCTATGTATCCAGTATACATACACACTGCTAGCTCTAGTTCTATGTATCCAGTATATACACACACTGCTAGCTCTAGTTATATGTATCCAGTATACACACACTGCTAGCTCTAGTTCTATGTATCCAGTATACACCACACTGCTAGCTCTAGTTCTATGTATCCAGTATACACACACATTGCTAGCTCTAGTTCTATGTATCCAGTATACACACACTGCTAGCTCTAGTTCTATGTATATAGTATACACACTGCTTGCTCTAGTTCTATGTATACAGTATACACACACACTGCTAGCTCTAGTTCTATGTATCCAGTATATACACACATTGCTAGCTCTAGGTCTATGTATCCAGTATACACACACTGCTAGCTCTAGTTCTATGTATATAGTATACACACTGCTTGCTCTAGTTCTATGTATACAGTATACACACACACTGCTAGCTCTAGTTCTATGTATCCAGTATATACACACATTGCTAGCTCTAGGTCTATGTATCCAGTATACACACACTGCTAGCTCTAGTTCTATGTATATAGTATACACACTGCTTGCTCTAGTTCTATGTATACAGTATACACACACACTGCTAGCTCTAGTTCTATGTATCCAGTATATACACACATTGCTAGCTCTAGGTCTATGTATCCAGTATACACACACTGCTAGCTCTAGTTCTATGTATCCAGTATACATCCACATGCTAGCTCTAGTTCTATGTATCCAGTATACACCCACACTGCTAGCTCTAGTTCTATGTATCCAGTATACATACACACACTGCTAGCTCTAGTTCTATGTATCCAGTATACATCCACACTGCTAGCTCTAGTTCTATGTATCCAGTATACATCCACACTGCTAGCTCTAGTTCTATGTATCCAGTATACATCCACACTGCTAGCTCTAGTTCTATGTATCCAGTATACATACACACTGCTAGCTCTAGTTCTATGTATACAGTATACATACACACTGCTAGCTCTAGTTCTATGTATCCAGTATACATACACACTGCTAGCTCTAGTTCTATGTATCCAGTATACACACACACTGCTAGCTCTAGTTCTATGTATCCAGTATACATCCACACTGCTAGCTCTAGTTCTATGTATCCAGTATACACACACACTGCTAGCTCTAGTTCTATGTATCCAGTATACCACACACTGCTAGCTCTAGTTCTATGTATCCAGTATACACACACTGCTAGCTCTAGTTCTATGTATCCAGTATACACACACACTGCTAGCTCTAGTTCTATGTATCCAGTATACACACACACTGCTAGCTCTAGTTCTATGTATCCAGTATACACACACACTGCTAGCTCTAGTTCTATGTATCCAGTATACACACACACTGCTAGCTCTAGTTCTATGTATCCAGTATACACACACACTGCTAGCTCTAGTTCTATGTATCCAGTATACACACTGCTGCTCTAGTTCTATGTATCCAGTATACACACACACTGCTAGCTCTAGTTCTATGTATCCAGTATACATACACACTGCTAGCTCTAGTTCTATGTATCCAGTATACACACACTGCTAGCTCTAGTTCTATGTATCCAGTATACACACACACTGCTAGCTCTAGTTCTATGTATCCAGTATATACACACATTGCTAGTCTAGTTTATGTATCCAGTATAACACACTGCTAGCTCTAGTTCTATGTATCCAGTATATGCTGCTCTAGTTCTATGTATCCAGTATACATCCACACTGCTAGCTCTAGTTCTATGTATACAGTATACATACACACTGCTAGCTCTAGTTCTATGTATCCAGTATACATACACACTGCTAGCTCTAGTTCTATGTATACAGTATACATACACACTGCTAGCTCTAGTTCTATGTATCCAGTATACATCCACACTGCTAGCTCTAGTTCTATGTATCCAGTATACACACACACTGCTAGCTCTAGTTCTATGTATCCAGTATACACACACACTGCTAGCTCTAGTTCTATGTATCCAGTATACATCACACTGCTAGCTCTAGTTCTATGTATCCAGTATACACACACTGCTGCTCTAGTTCTATGTATAGTATACACACACTGCTAGCTCTAGTTCTATGTATACAGTATACACACACACTGCTAGCTCTAGTTCTATGTATCCAGTATATACACACTGCTAGCTCTAGTTCTATGTATCCAGTATACACACACTGCTAGCTCTAGTTACACTGCTAGCTCTAGTTCTATGTATCCAGTATACATCACACTGCTAGCTCTAGTTCTATGTATCCAGTATACATCACACACTGCTAGCTCTAGTTCTATGTATCCAGTATACACACACTGCTAGCTCTAGTTCTATGTATCCAGTATACATCCACACTGCTAGCTCTAGTTCTATGTATCCAGTATACCACACTGCTAGCTCTAGTTCTATGTATCCAGTATACACCACACTGCTAGCTCTAGTTCTATGTATCCAGTATACACACACTGCTAGCTCTAGTTCTATGTATCCAGTATACACACACACTGCTAGCTCTAGTTCTATGTATCCAGTATACATACACACTGCTAGCTCTAGTTCTATGTATCCAGTATATACACACACTGCTAGCTCTAGTTCTATGTATCCAGTATATACACACATTGCTAGCTCTAGTTCTATGTATCCAGTATATACACACATTGCTAGCTCTAGTTCTATGTATCCAGTATACACACACTGCCTGCTCTAATCCTATGTATCCAGTATATACACACATTGCTAGCTCTAGTTCTATGTACCCAGTATACACACACTGCTAGGTCTAGTTATATGTATCCAGTATACACACACTGCTAGCTCTAGTTCTATGTATCCAGTATACACACACTGCTAGCTCTAGTTCTATGTATCCAGTATACACACACTGCTAGCTCTAGTTCTATGTATCCAGTATACATACACATTGCTAGCTCTAGTTCTATGTATCCAGTATATACACACTGCTATCTCTAGTTCTATGTATCCAGTATACACACACTGCTAGCTCTAGTTCTATGTATCCAGTATACACACACTGCTAGCTCTAGTTATATGTATCCAGTATACACACTGCCTGCTCTAGTTCTATGTACCCAGTATACACACACTGCTAGCTCTAGTTCTATGTATCCAGTATACACACTGCCTGCTCTAGTTCTATGTATCCAGTATACACACACACACTGCTAGCTCTAGTTATATGTATCCAGTATACATACTGCCTGCTCTAGTTCTATGTATCCAGTATACACACACACTGCTAGCTCTAGTTCTATGTATCCAGTATATACACACACTGCTAGCTCTAGTTATATGTATCCAGTATACACAGACACTGCTAGCTCTAGTTCTATGTATCCAGTATACACACTGCTAGCTCTAGTTCTATGTATCCAGTATACACACTGCTAGCTCTAGTTCTATGTATCCAGTATACACACACACTGCTAGCTCTAGTTCTATGTATCCAGTATACACACACACTGCTAGCACTAGTTATATGTATCCAGTATACACACACACTGCTAGCTCTAGTTCTATGTACCCAGTATACACACACTGCTAGCTCTAGTTATATGTATCCAGTACACACACACTGCTAGCTCTAGTTATATGTATCCAGTATACACACACACTGCTAGCTCTAGTTCTATGTATCCAGTTTACACACAGACACTGCTAGCTCTAGTTCTATGTATCCAGTATACACACTGCTAGCTCTAGTTCTATATATCCAGTATACACACACACTGCTAGCTCTAGTTCTATGTATCCAGTATATACACACACTGCTAGCTCTAGTTCTATGTATCCAGTATATACACACACACTGCTAGCTCTAGTTCTATATATCCAGTATACACACAAACTGCTAGCTCTAGTTCTATGTATCCAGTATACACACACACTGCTATCTCTAGTTCTATATATCCAGTATACACACACACTGCTAGCTCTAGTTCTATGTATCCAGTATACACACACTGCTAGCTCTAGTTC
>CM026393.1:921586-958385 GCA_014843695.1 Archivesica marissinica
CTGCTAGCTCTAGTTCTATGTATACAGTATATACACACTGCTAGCTCTAGTTCTATGTATACAGTATATACACACTGCTAGCTCTAGTTCTATGTATCCAGTATACACACACACTGCTAGCTCTAGCTATATGTATCCAGTATACATCCACACTGCTAGCTCTAGTTCTATGTATCCAGTATACACACACACTGCTAGCTCTAGTTCTATGTATCCAGTATACATACACACTGCTAGCTCTAGTTCTATGTATCCAGTATACACACACACTGCTAGCTCTAGTTCTATGTATCCAGTATACATACACACTGCTAGCTCTAGTTCTATGTATACAGTATACATCCACACTGCTAGCTCTAGTTCTATGTATACAGTATACACACACTGCTAGCTCTAGTTCTATGTATCCAGTATACACACACTGCTAGCTCTAGTTCTATGTATATAGTATATACACACATTGCTAGATCTAGTTATATGTATCCAGTATACACACACACTGCTAGCTCTAGTTCTATGTATCCAGTATATACACACACTGCTAGCTCTAGTTCTATGTATCCAGTATATACACACACTGCCTGCTCTAGTTCTATGTATCCAGTATACATACACACTGCTAGCTCTAGTTCTATGTATCCAGTATACACACACTGCTAGCTCTAGTTCTATGTATCCAGTATATACACACTGCTAGCTCTAGTGCTATGTATACAGTATATACACACTGCTAGCTCTAGTTCTATGTATCCAGTATACACACACTGCTTGCTCTAGTTCTATGTATCCAGTATATATACACACTGCTAGCTCTAGTTCTATGTATCCAGTATACATACACACTGCTAGCTCTAGTTCTATGTATCCAGTATACACACACTGCTAGCTCTAGTTCTATGTATACAGTATATACACACTGCTAGCTCTAGTTCTATGTATACAGTATATACACACTGCTAGCTCTAGTTCTATGTATCCAGTATACACACACTGCTTGCTCTAGTTCTATGTATCCAGTATATATACACACTGCTAGCTCTAGTTCTATGTATCCAGTATACATACACACTGCTAGCTCTAGTTCTATGTATCCAGTATACACACACTGCTAGCTCTAGTTCTATGTATACAGTATATACACACTGCTAGCTCTAGTTCTATGTATACAGTATATACACACTGCTAGCTCTAGTTCTATGTATCCAGTATACACCACACTGCTAGCTCTAGTTCTATGTATCCAGTATACATCCACACTGCTAGCTCTAGTTCTATGTATCCAGTATACACACACTGCTAGCTCTAGTTCTATGTATCCAGTATACACACACTGCTAGCTCTAGTTCTATGTATCCAGTATACATACACACACTGCTAGCTCTAGTTCTATGTATCCAGTATACATCCACACTGCTAGCTCTAGTTCTATGTATACAGTATACATCCACACTGCTAGCTCTAGTTCTATGTATCCAGTATACAACACACACTGCTAGCTCTAGTTCTATGTATCCAGTATACACACACTGCTAGCTCTAGTTCTATGTACCAGTATACACACACTGCTAGCTCTAGTTCTATGTATCCAGTATATACACACACTGCTAGCTCTAGTTCTATGTATCCAGTATACATCCACACTGCTAGCTCTAGTTCTATGTATCCAGTATACATACACACTGCTAGCTCTAGTTCTATGTATCCAGTATAACACACACACTGCTAGCTCTAGTTCTATGTATCCAGTATACATACACACACTGCTAGCTCTAGTTCTATGTATCCAGTATACATCCACACTGCTAGCTCTAGTTCTATGTATCCAGTATACACACACACTGCTAGCTCTAGTTCTATGTATCCAGTATATACACACTGCTAGCTCTAGTTCTATGTATCCAGTATACATCCACACTGCTAGCTCTAGTTCTATGTATCCAGTATACACACACACTGCTAGCTCTAGTTCTATGTATCCAGTATATACACACACACTGCTAGCTCTAGTTCTATGTATCCAGTATATACACACACTGCTAGCTCTAGTTCTATGTATCCAGTATACACCACACTGCTAGCTCTAGTTCTATGTATCCAGTATACACACACACTGCTAGCTCTAGTTCTATGTATACAGTATACATACACACTGCTAGCTCTAGTTCTATGTATACAGTATACATACACACTGCTAGCTCTAGTTCTATGTATACAGTATACATCCACACTGCTAGCTCTAGTTCTATGTATACAGTATACATCCACACTGCTAGCTCTAGTTCTATGTATCCAGTATACATCCACACTGCTAGCTCTAGTTCTATGTATCCAGTATACACACACACTGCTAGCTCTAGTTCTATGTATCCAGTATACACACACACTGCTAGCTCTAGGTCTATGTATCCAGTATACATCCACACTGCTAGCTCTAGTTCTATGTATACAGTATATACACACTGCTAGCTCTAGTTCTATGTATACAGTATATACATACACTGCTAGCTCTAGTTCTATGTATCCAGTATACATCCACATTGCTAGCTCTAGATCTATGTATCCAGTATACACACACACTGCTAGCTCTATTTCTATGTATACAGTATACATACACACATTGCTAGCTCTAGTTCTATGTATACAGTATACATCCACACTGCTAGCTCTAGTTCTATGTATCCAGTATACATCCACACTGCTAGCTCTAGTTCTATGTATACAGTACATACACACTGCTAGCTCTAGTTCTATGTATCCAGTATACATACACACTGCTAGCTCTAGTTCTATGTATCCAGTATACATCCACACTGCTAGCTCTAGTTCTATGTATCCAGTATACACACACTGCTAGCTCTAGTTCTATGTATCCAGTATACATCCACACTGCTAGCTCTAGTTCTATGTATACAGTATACATCCACACTGCTAGCTCTAGTTCTATGTATACAGTATACATCCACACTGCTAGCTCTAGTTCTATGTATCCAGTATACATACACACTGCTAGCTCTAGTTCTATGTATACAGTATACATCCACACTGCTAGCTCTAGTTCTATGTATACAGTACATACACACTGCTAGCTCTAGTTCTATGTATCCAGTATACACACACACTGCTAGCTCTAGCTATATGTATCCAGTATACATCCACACTGCTAGCTCTAGTTCTATGTATCCAGTATACACACACTGCTAGCTCTAGTTCTATGTATCCAGTATACACACACTGCTAGCTCTAGTTCTATGTATCCAGTATACACACACTGCTAGCTCTAGTTCTATGTATCCAGTATACATCCACACTGCTAGCTCTAGTTCTATGTATCCAGTATACACACACACTGCTAGCTCTAGTTCTATGTATCCAGTATACACACACACTGCTAGCTCTAGTTCTATGTATCCAGTATACACACACACTGCTAGCTCTAGTTCTATGTATCCAGTATACACACACACACTGCTAGCTCTAGTTCTATGTATCCAGTATACATCCACACTGCTAGCTCTAGTTCTATGTATCCAGTATACACACACACACTGCTAGCTCTAGTTCTATGTATCCAGTATACATCCACACTGCTAGCTCTAGATCTATGTATCCAGTATACATCCACACTGCTAGCTCTAGTTCTATGTATACAGTATACATACACACTGCTAGCTCTAGTTCTATGTATACAGTATACATACACACTGCTAGCTCTAGTTCTATGTATACAGTATACATACACACTGCTAGCTCTAGTTATATGTATACAGTATACACACACACTGCTAGCTCTAGTTCTATGTATCCAGTATATACATACACTGCTAGCTCTAGTTCTATGTATACAGTATACACACACACTGCTAGCTCTAGTTCTATGTATCCAGTATACACACACACACTGCTAGCTCTAGTTCTATGTATCCAGTATACATCCACACTGCTAGCTCTAGTTCTATGTATACATTATACATACACACTGCTAGCTCTAGTTCTATGTATACAGTATACACATACACTGCTAGCTCTAGTTCTATGTATACAGTATACATCCACACTGCTAGCTCTAGTTCAATGTATCCAGTATACATCCACACTGCTAGCTCTAGTTCTATGTATCCAGTATACACACACACACTGCTAGCTCTAGTTCTATGTATCCAGTATACACACACACACTGCTAGCTCTAGTTCTATGTATCCAGTATACATCCACACTGCTAGCTCTAGTTCTATGTATCCAGTATACATACACACTGCTAGCTCTAGTTCTATGTATCCAGTATACACACACTGCTAGCTCTAGTTCTATGTATCCAGTATACATCCACACTGCTAGCTCTAGTTCTATGTATCCAGTATACATCCACACTGCTAGCTCTAGTTCTATGTATCCAGTATACATCCACACTGCTAGCTCTAGTTCTATGTATCCAGTATACATCCACACTGCTAGCTCTAGTTCTATGTATCCAGTATACACACACACTGCTAGCTCTAGTTCTATGTATCCAGTATACACACACACTGCTAGCTCTAGTTCTATGTATCCAGTATACACACACACTGCTAGCTCTAGTTCTATGTATCCAGTATACACACACTGCTAGCTCTAGTTCTATGTATCCAGTATACACACACTGCTAGCTCTAGTTCTATGTATCCAGTATACATACACACTGCTAGCTCTAGTTCTATGTATCCAGTATACATCCACACTGCTAGCTCTAGTTCTATGTATCCAGTATACATCCACACTGCTAGCTCTAGTTCTATGTATCCAGTATACATCCACACTGCTAGCTCTAGTTCTATGTATCCAGTATACATCCACACTGCTAGCTCTAGTTCTATGTATCCAGTATACATACACACTGCTAGCTCTAGTTCTATGTATCCAGTATACATCCACACTGCTAGCTCTAGTTCTATGTATCCAGTATACACACACACTGCTAGCTCTAGTTCTATGTATCCAGTATACACACACTGCTAGCTCTAGTTCTATGTATCCAGTATACATCCACACTGCTAGCTCTAGTTCTATGTATCCAGTATATACACACTGCTAGCTCTAGTTCTATGTATCCAGTATACATCCACACTGCTAGCTCTAGTTCTATGTATCCAGTATATACACACTGCTAGCTCTAGTTCTATGTATCCAGTATACATCCACACTGCTAGCTCTAGTTCTATGTATCCAGTATACACACACTGCTAGCTCTAGTTCTATGTATCCAGTATACACACACTGCTAGCTCTAGTTCTATGTATCCAGTATACATCCACACTGCTAGCTCTAGTTCTATGTATCCAGTATACACACACACACTGCTAGCTCTAGTTCTATGTATCCAGTATACATCCACACTGCTAGCTCTAGTTCTATGTATACAGTATACACACACACTGCTAGCTCTAGTTCTATGTATACAGTATACATCCACACTGCTAGCTCTAGTTCTATGTATCCAGTATACATACACACTGCTAGCTCTAGTTCTATGTATACAGTATACATCCACACTGCTAGCTCTAGTTCTATGTATACAGTATACACACACACTGCTAGCTCTAGTTCTATGTATACAGTATACACACACACTGCTAGCTCTAGTTCTATGTATACAGTATACACACACACTGCTAGCTCTAGTTCTATGTATCCAGTATATACACACACTGCTAGCTCTAGTTCTATGTATCCAGTATACACACACACTGCTAGCTCTAGTTCTATGTATACAGTATACATACACACTGCTAGCTCTAGTTCTATGTATCCAGTATACACACACACTGCTAGCTCTAGTTCTATGTATCCAGTATACACACACACTGCTAGCTCTAGTTCTATGTATCCAGTATATACACACACTGCTAGCTCTAGTTCTATGTATCCAGTATACACACACACTGCTAGCTCTAGTTCTATGTATCCAGTATACACACTGCTAGCTCTAGTTCTATGTATACAGTATACACACACACTGCTAGCTCTAGTTCTATGTATCCAGTATATACACACATTGCTAGCTCTAGTTCTATGTATCCAGTATACACACACACTGCTAGCTCTAGTTCTATGTATCCAGTATACAACACACTGCTAGCTCTAGTTCTATGTATACAGTATACACACACACTGCTAGCTCTAGTTCTATGTATCCAGTATATACACACACTGCTAGCTCTAGTTCTATGTATCCAGTATACATCCACACTGCTAGCTCTAGTTCTATGTATCCAGTATACATCCACACTGCTAGCTCTAGTTCTATGTATCCAGTATACACCCACACTGCTAGCTCTAGTTCTATGTATCCAGTATACATACACACACTGCTAGCTCTAGTTCTATGTATCCAGTATACATCCACACTGCTAGCTCTAGTTCTATGTATCCAGTATATACACACTGCTAGCTCTAGTTCTATGTATCCAGTATACATCCACACTGCTAGCTCTAGTTCTATGTATCCAGTATACACACACTGCTAGCTCTAGTTCTATGTATCCAGTATACACACACTGCTAGCTCTAGTTCTATGTATCCAGTATACACACACTGCTAGCTCTAGTTCTATGTATCCAGTATACACACACTGCTAGCTCTAGTTCTATGTATCCAGTATACATCCACACTGCTAGCTCTAGTTCTATGTATCCAGTATACATACACACTGCTAGCTCTAGTTCTATGTATACAGTATACATCCACACTGCTAGCTCTAGTTCTATGTATCCAGTATACATCCACACTGCTAGCTCTAGTTCTATGTATCCAGTATACATCCACATTGCTAGCTCTAGTTCTATGTATCCAGTATACACACACTGCTAGCTCTAGTTCTATGTATCCAGTATACACACACTGCTAGCTCTAGTTCTATGTATCCAGTATACATCCACATTGCTAGCTCTAGTTCTATGTATCCAGTATACATACACACTGCTAGCTCTAGTTCTATGTATCCAGTATACATCCACACTGCTAGCTCTAGTTCTATGTATCCAGTATACATCCACACTGCTAGCTCTAGATCTATGTATCCAGTATACATCCACATTGCTAGCTCTAGTTCTATGTATCCAGTATACACACACACTGCTAGCTCTAGTTCTATGTATCCAGTATACATCCACACTGCTAGCTCTAGTTCTATGTATCCAGTATACACACACTGCTAGCTCTAGTTCTATGTATACAGTATACACACACACTGCTAGCTCTAGTTCTATGTATCCAGTATACATCCACACTGCTAGCTCTAGTTCTATGTATCCAGTATATACACACTGCTAGCTCTAGTTCTATGTATCCAGTATATACACACTGCTAGCTCTAGTTCTATGTATCCAGTATACATCCACACTGCTAGCTCTAGTTCTATGTATACAGTATACATCCACACTGCTAGCTCTAGTTCTATGTATACAGTATACACACACACTGCTAGCTCTAGTTCTATGTATACAGTATACACACACACTGCTAGCTCTAGTTCTATGTATACAGTATACACACACACTGCTAGCTCTAGTTCTATGTATACAGTATACACACACACTGCTAGCTCTAGTTCTATGTATCCAGTATACATACACACTGCTAGCTCTAGTTCTATGTATCCAGTATACATCCACACTGCTAGCTCTAGATCTATGTATCCAGTATACACACACACTGCTAGCTCTAGTTCTATGTATCCAGTATACACACACACTGCTAGCTCTAGTTCTATGTATCCAGTATATACACACATTGCTAGATCTAGTTCTATGTATACAGTATACACACACACTGCTAGCTCTAGTTCTATGTATCCAGTATATACACACATTGCTAGATCTAGTTCTATGTATCCAGTATACATACACACTGCTAGCTCTAGTTCTATGTATCCAGTATATACACACACTGCTAGCTCTAGTTCTATGTATCCAGTATACACACTGCTTGCTCTAGTTCTATGTATCCAGTATACATCCACACTGCTAGCTCTAGTTCTATGTATACAGTATACATCCACACTGCTAGCTCTAGTTCTATGTATCCAGTATACATACACACTGCTAGCTCTAGTTCTATGTATCCAGTATACATACACACTGCTAGCTCTAGTTCTATGTATCCAGTATATACACACACTGCTAGCTCTAGTTCTATGTATCCAGTATATACACACACTGCTAGCTCTAGTTCTATGTATCCAGTATACACACTGCTTGCTCTAGTTCTATGTATCCAGTATACATACAAACTGCTAGCTCTAGTTCTATGTATCCAGTATACACACTGCTTGCTCTAGTTCTATGTATACAGTATATACACACTGCTAGCTCTAGTTCTATGTATCCAGTATACATACACACTGCTAGCTCTAGTTCTATGTATCCAGTATACACACACACTGCTAGCTCTAGTTCTATGTATACAGTATACACACACTGCTAGCTCTAGTTCTATGTATACAGTATATACACACTGCTAGCTCTAGTTCTATGTATCCAGTATACATACACACTGCTAGCTCTAGTTATATGTATCCAGTATACATACACTGCTAGCTCTAGTTCTATGTATACAGTATACACACACTGCTAGCTCTAGTTCTATGTATCCAGTATACACACACTGCTAGCTCTAGTTCTATGTATATAGTATATACACACACTACTAGCTCTAGTTCTATGTATCCAGTATACACACACACTGCTAGCTCTAGTTCTATGTATCCAGTATACATACACACTGCTAGCTCTAGTTCTATGTATCCAGTATACACACTGCTAGCTCTAGTTCTATGTATCCAGTATATACACACACTGCTAGCTCTAGTTCTATGTATCCAGTATACACACTGCTTGCTCTAGTTCTATGTATCCAGTATACATACACACTGCTAGCTCTAGTTCTATGTATCCAGTATACACACTGCTTGCTCTAGTTCTATGTATCCAGTATACACACACACACTGCTAGCTCTAGTTATATGTATCCAGTATACAACACACACACTGCTAGCTCTAGATCTATGTATCCAGTATACACACACACACTGCTAGCTCTAGTTCTATGTATCCAGTATACACACACACACTGCTAGCTCTAGATCTATGTATCCAGTATACATACACACACTGCTAGCTCTAGTTCTATGTATCCAGTATACACACACACTGCTAGCTCTAGTTCTATGTATCCAGTATACACACACACACTGCTAGCTCTAGTTCTATGTATCCAGTATACACACACACACTGCTAGCTCTAGTTCTATGTATCCAGTATACACACACACTGCTAGCTCTAGTTATATGTATCCAGTATACACACACACTGCTAGCTCTAGTTATATGTATCCAGTATACACACACACTGCTAGCTCTAGTTATATGTATCCAGTATACATACACACACTGCTAGCTCTAGTTCTATGTATCCAGTATATACACACACACTGCTAGCTCTAGTTCTATGTATCCAGTATATACACTGCTTGCTCTAGTTCTATGTATCCAGTATACATACACACTGCTAGCTCTAGTTCTATGTATCCAGTATACACACTGCTAGCTCTAGTTCTATGTATCCAGTATATACACACACTGCTAGCTCTAGTTCTATGTATCCAGTATACACACTGCTTGCTCTAGTTCTATGTATCCAGTATACATACACACTGCTAGCTCTAGTTCTATGTATCCAGTATACACACTGCTTGCTCTAGTTCTATGTATCCAGTATACACACACACACTGCTAGCTCTAGTTATATGTATCCAGTATACACACACACACACACTGCTAGCTCTAGATCTATGTATCCAGTATACACACACACACTGCTAGCTCTAGTTCTATGTATCCAGTATACACACACACACTGCTAACTCTAGATCTATGTATCCAGTATATACACACTGCTAGCTCTAGTTCTATGTATCCAGTATACATACACACACTGCTAGCTCTAGTTCTATGTATCCAGTATACACACACATTGCTAGCTCTAGTTCTATGTATCCAGTATACACACACACACTGCTAGCTCTAGTTCTATGTATCCAGTATACACACACACACTGCTAGCTCTAGTTCTATGTATCCAGTATACACACACACTGCTAGCTCTAGTTATATGTATCCAGTATACACACACACTGCTAGCTCTAGTTATATGTATCCAGTATACATACACACACTGCTAGCTCTAGTTATATGTATCCAGTATACACACACACTGCTAGCTCTAGTTATATGTATCCAGTATACATACACACACTGCTAGCTCTAGTTCTATGTATCCAGTATATACACACACACTGCTAGCTCTAGTTCTATGTATCCAGTATATACACTGCTTGCTCTAGTTCTATGTATCCAGTATACACACACTGCCTGCTCTAGTTCTTTGTATCCAGTATTCACACACTGCTAGCTCTAGTTCTATGTATCCAGTATATACACACACTGCTAGCTCTAGTTATATGTATCCAGTACATACACACAGTGCTAGCTCTAGTTCTATGTATCCAGTATACACACACTGCTAGCTCTAGTTCTATGTATCCAGTATACACATACTGCTAGCTCTAGTTCTATGTATCCAGTATACATACACACTGCTAGCTCTAGTTCTATGTATCCAGTATACACACACTGCTAGCTCTAGTTATATGTATCCAGTGTACACACACACTGCTAGCTCTAGTTATATGTATCCAGTATACATACACACACTGCTAGCTCTAGTTCTATGTATCCAGTATACACACACTGCTAGCTCTAGTTATATGTATCCAGTATACACACACTGCTAGCTCTAGTTCTATGTATCCAGTATACACACATTGCTAGCTCTAGTTCTATGTATCCAGTATACACACACTGCTAGATCTAGTTATATGTATCCAGTATACACACACACTGCTAGCTCTAGTTCTATGTATCCAGTATACACACACTGCTAGCTCTAGTTCTATGTATCCAGTATACACACACACTGCTAGCTCTAGTTCTATGTATCCAGTATATACACATTGCTAGCTCTAGTTCTATGTATCCAGTATACACACTGCTAGCTCTAGTTCTATGTATCCAGTATACACACACACTGCTAGCTCTAGTTCTATGTATCCAGTATACATACACACTGCTAGCTCTAGTTCTATGTATCCAGTATATACACACTGCTAGCTCTAGTTCTATGTATCCAGTATACATACACACTGCTAGCTCTAGTTCTATGTATCCAGTATACACACACACTGCTAGCTCTAGTTATATGTATCCAGTATACACACACACTGCTAGCTCTAGTTATATGTATCCAGTATATACACACACTGCTAGCTCTAGTTATATGTATGTGTACTTGGTGAATGGTTGGGTACTTGGTGAATGGTTGTGTACTTGGTGAATGGTTGTGTACTTCGTGAATGGTTGTGTACTTGGTGAATGGTTGTGTACTTGGTGAATGGTTGTGTACTTGGTGAATGGTTGTGTACTTCGTGAATGGTTGGGTACTTGGTGAATGCTTGTGTACTTGGTGAATGGTTGTGTACTTGGTGAATGGTTGTGTACTTGGTGAATGGTTGGGTGAATGATTGTGTACTTGGTGAATGGTTGTGTACTTGGTGAATGGTTGTGTACTTGGTGAATGGTTGTGTACTACGTGAATGGTTGTGTACTTGGTGAATGGTTGTGTACTTGGTGAAATGTTGTGTACTTCGTGAATGGTTGTGTATTTGGTGAATGGCTGTGTACCTGGTGAATGGTTGTGTACTTGGTGAATGGATGTGTACTTGGTGAATGGTTGGGTACTTGGTGAATTGTTGTGTACTTGGTGAATGGTTGTGTACTTGGTGAATGGTTGTGTATTTGGTGAATGGTTGGGTACTTGGTGAATGGTTGTGTACTTGGTGAATGGTTGTGTACTTCGTGAATGGTTGTGTACTTTGTGAATTGTTGTGTACTTGGTGAATGGTTGTGTACTTGGTGAATGGTTGTGTACTTGGTGAATGGTTGTGTACTTGGTGAATGGTTGTGTACTTGGTGAATGGTTGGGTGAATGATTGTGTACTTGGTGAATTGTTGGTTGAATGGTTGTGTACTTGGTGAATGGTTGTGTACTTGGTGAATGGCTGTGTACTTGGTGAATGGTTGTGTACTTGGTGAATGGTTGGGTACTTGGTGAATGGTTGTGTACTTGGTGAATGGTTGTGTACTTCGTGAATGGTTGTGTACTTGGTGAATGGTTGTGTACTTGGTGAATGGTTGTGTACTTGGTGAATGGTTGTGTACTTCGTGAATGGTTGGGTACTTGGTGAATGCTTGTGTACTTGGTGAATGGTTGTGTACTTGGTGAATGGTTGTGTACTTGGTGAATGGTTGGGTGAATGATTGTGTACTTGGTGAATGGTTGTGTACTTGGTGAATGGTTGTGTACTTGGTGAATGGTTGTGTACTACGTGAATGGTTGTGTACTTGGTGAATGGTTGTGTACTTGGTGAAATGTTGTGTACTTCGTGAATGGTTGTGTATTTGGTGAATGGCTGTGTACCTGGTGAATGGCTGTGTGCATGGTTGTGTAGTTCGTGAATGGATGTGTGAATGGTTGTGTACTTCGTGAATGGTTGTGTGAATGGTTGTGTAGTTCGTGAATAGGTGTGTGAATGGTTGTGTACTTCGTGAATAGGTGTGTGAATGGTTGTGTACTTCGTGAATGGCTGTGTGAATGGTTGTGTACTTCGTGAATGGTTGTGTGAATGGTTGTGTACTTCGTGAATGGTTGTGTACTTGGTGAATGGTTGTGTACTTCGTGAATGGTTGTGTACTTCGTGAATGGTTGTGTACTTCGTGAATGGCTGTGTGAATGGTTGTGTACTTCGTGAATGGTTGTTTACTTGGTGAATGGTTGTGTACTTCGTGAATGGTTGTGTACTTCGTGAATGGTTGTGTACTTCGTGAATGGTTGTGTAGTTCGTGAATGGTTGTGTATTTGGTGAATGGCTGTATACCTGGTGAATGGCTGTGTGCATGGTTGTGTAGTTCGTGAATGGCTGTGTGAATGGTTGTGTACTTCGTGAATGGTTGTGTGAATGGTTGTGTAGTTCGTGAATAGGTGTGTGAATGGTTGTGTACTTCGTGAATAGGTGTGTGAATGGTTGTGTACTTCGTGAATGGCTGTGTGAATGGTTGTGTACTTCGTGAATGGTTGTGTGAATGGTTGTGTACTTCGTGAATGGTTGTGTACTTGGTGAATGGTTGTGTACTTCGTGAATGGTTGTGTACTTCGTGAATGGTTGTGTACTTCGTGAATGGCTGTGTGAATGGTTGTGTACTTCGTGAATGGTTGTTTACTTGGTGAATGATTGTGTACTTCGTGAATGGTTGTGTACTTCGTGAATGGTTGTGTACTTCGTGAATGGTTGTGTACTTCGTGAATGGTTGTGTACTTCGTGAATGGCTGTGTGAATGGTTGTGTACTTCGTGAATGGTTGTGTACTTGGTGAATGGTTGTGTACTTGGTGAATGGTTGTGTACTTCGTGAATGGTTGTGTACTTCGTGAATGGTTGTGTACTTCGTGAATGGTTGTGTACCTCGTGAATGGTTGTGTACCTCGTGAATGGTTGTGTACTTCGTGAATGGTTGTGTACTTCGTGAATGGTTGTGTACTTCGTGAATGGTTGTGTACTTCGTGAATGGCTGTGTGAATGGTTGTGTACTTCGTGAATGGCTGTGTGAATGGTTGTGTACTTCGTGAATGGTTGTGTACTTGGTGAATGGTTGTGTACTTGGTGAATGGTTGTGTACTTCGTGAATGGTTGTGTACTTCGTGAGTGGCTGTGTGAATGGTTGTGTACTTCGTGAATGGCTGTGTGAATGGTTGTGTACTTCGTGAATGGTTGTTTACTTGGTGAATGGTTGTGTACTTCGTGAATGGTTGTGTACTTCGTGAATGGTTGTGTACTTCGTGAATGGTTGTGTACTTCGTGAATGGTTGTGTACTACGTGAATGGTTGTGTACCTCGTGAATGGTTGTGTACCTTGTGAATGGTTGTGTACTTCGTGAATGGCTGTGTACTTCGTGAATGGTTGTGTACTACGTGAATGGTTGTGTACCTCGTGAATGGTTGTGTACCTCGTGAATGGTTGTGTACTTCGTGAATGGTTGTGTACTTTGTGTAATTAGATGAGCCTAAAAAAGGAAAATATAAATCAGTATAAAAGACATGTATGTTTATATTGCTTAAGCACCGATTTGTGTTCAAATAGTTCATTAAAGAATCCATACAGTAAAATGAGACTCAGTTTAAATTTGTCAGCTCAAACACTCTTGGGAAACAATTCTTTTCTCTTCCCTGAATCTTCCTTCCGGTTCCGCCTGAGAGCCAACAATTAATTACGAGATGTTAGAACATTATATTCTAGAGGAGTCAGCAGAACGTGCATAACGGATATGTACTAATTCCAGTCTATATTCACATAACGGATATGTACTAATTCCAGTCTATGTTCACATAGCGGATATGTACTAATTCCAGTCTATGTTCACATAACGGATATGTACTAATTCCAGTCTATGTTCACATAACGGATATGTACTAATTCCAGTCTATATTCACATAGCGGATATGTACTAATTCCAGTCTATATTCACATAGCGGATATGTACTAATTCCAGTCTATATTCACATAGCGGATATGTACTAATTCCAGTCTATATTCACATAACGGATATGTACTAATTCCAGTCTATATTCACATAACGAATATGCACTAATTCCAGTCTATGTTCACATAACGGATATGTACTAATTCCAATCTATGTTCACATAACGGATATGTACTAATTCCAGTCTATATTCACATAATGGATATGTACTAATTCCAGTCTATGTTCACATAACGGATATGTACTAATTCCAGTCTATGTTTACATAACGGATATGTACTAATTCCAGTCTATGTTCACATAACGGATATGTACTAATTCCAGTATATATTCACATAACGAATATGTACTAATTCCAGTCTATTTTCACATAACGGATATGTACTAATTCCAGTCTATATTCACATAACGGATATGTACTAATTCCAGTCTATATTCACATAACGGATATGTACTAATTCCAGTCTATGTTCACATAACGGATATGTACTAATTCCATGTTCATTTGTATTTAGTGATGACATGTATTAAGAGACCACCTGTATTAAGAGACCATTTGTATTAAAATACCACTTGTATTAAGGGACCACTTGTATTAAGAGACCACATGTATTTAGAGAAGCCCCGTATTAAGAGACCACTTGCAGTAAGAGACAACTTGTATTAAGAGAAGACTTGTATTAAGAGACCACTTGTATCAAGAGAACACTTGTATTACGAGACCACTTGTATCAAGAGACCACTTGTATTAAGAGATCACTTATATTAAGAGACCACTTGTATTAAGAGACCACTTGTATTAAAATACCACTTGTATTAAGGGACCATTTGTATTAAGATACCACATGTATTTAGAGAAGCCCCGTATTAAGAGACCACTTGTATTAAGAGACCACTTGTATTAAGAGACCACTTGTATTAAGATACCACTTGTATTACGGGACCACTTGTATTAAGATACCACATGTATTTAGAGAAGTCCCGTATTAAGAGACCACTTGTATTAAGAGACCACTTGTATTAAGAGACCCCTTGTATTAAGAGACCACTTGTATTAAGAGACCACTTGTATTAAGATACCACTTGTATTAAGATACCACTTGTATTAAAATAACACTTCTATTAAGGGACCACTTTTATTAAGATACCACATGTATTTAGAGAAGCCCCGTATTAAGAGACCACCTGTATTAAGAGACCACTTGTATTAAGATACCACTTGTATTAAGAGAACACTTGTATTAAGAGAACACTTGTATTAAGATACCATTTGTATTAAGAGACCACTTGTATTAAGATACCACTTGTATTAAGATACCACTTGTGTTAAGATACCACTTGTATTAGGAGACCACTTGTATTAAAATACCACTTGTATTAAGGGACCATTTGTATTAAGAGACCACTTGTATTAAGAGACCACTTGTATTAAGATACCACTTGTATGAAGATACCACTTATATTAAGATACCACTTGTGTTAAGAGAACACTTGTATTAAGAGAACACTTGTATTAAGAGAACACTTGTATTAAGAGACCACTTGTAGTAAGAGACCACTTGTATTAAGAGAAGACTTGTATTAAACGACCACTTGTATCAAGAGACCACTTGTATTAAGAGACCACTTCTATCAAGAGACCACTTGTATTAAGAGACCACTTGTATTAAGAGACCACTTGTATTAAGAGACCACTTGTATTAAGAGACCACTTGTATTAAGATACCACTTGTATTAAGGGACCACTTGTATTAAGATACCACATGTATTTAGATAAGCCCCGTATTAAGAGACCACTTGTATTAAGAGACCATTTGTATTAAGAGACCACTTGTATTAAGATACCACTTGTATTAAGATACCACTTGTATTAAGAGACCACTTGTATTAAGATACCACTTGTATTAAGATACCACTTGTATTAAAATACCACTTGTATTAAGGGACCACTTGTATTAAGATACCACATGTATTTAGAGAAGCCCCGTATTAAGAGACCACTTGTATTAAGAGACCACTTGTATTAAGATACCACTTGTATTAAGAGAACACTTGTATTAAGAAAACACTTGTATTAAGATACCATTTGTATTAAGAGACCACTTGTATTAAGATACCACTTGTATTAAGATAACACTTGTGTTAAGATACCACTTGTATTAATAGACCACTTGTATTAAAATACCACTTGTATTAAGGGACCATTTGTATTAAGAGACCACATGTATTTAGAGAAGCCCCGTATTAAGAGACCACTTGTATTAAGAGACCACTTGTATTAAGAACCACTTGTATTAAGATACCACTTGTATTAAGATACCACTTATATTAAGATACCACGTGTGTTAAGAGAACACTTGTATTAAGAGAACACTAGTATTAAGAGAACACTTGTATTAAGAGACCACTTGTAGTAAGAGACCACTTGTATTAAGAGAAGACTTGTATTAAACGACCACTTGTATCAAGAGACCACTTGTATTAAGAGACCACTTCTATCAAGAGACCACTTGTATCAAGAGACCACTTGTATCAAGATACCACTTGTATTAAGAGATCACTTGTATTAAGAGATCACTTGTATTAATAGACAACTTGTATTAAGAGATCACTTGTAGTAAGAGACCACTTGTATTAAAAGACCACTTGTATTAAGAGACCACTTGTATTAAGAGACCACTTATATTAAGAGACCACTTGTAGTAAGAGACCACTTGTATTAAGAGATCACTTGTATCAAGAGACCACATGTATTTAGAGACCACTTGTAGTAAGAGACCACTTGTATTAGGAGACCACTTGTATTACGAGATCACTTGTATCAAGAGACCACTTGTATCAATAGACCACTTTTTCATTAATACTGATCTATCCTAACTACATTCTATGCTCATTATGGGCATGTACTAATTCCATATTCAAGAAACGGGCATGACTAATTCCATATTCAAGAAACGAACATGACTAATTCCATGTTCAAGAAACGGACATGACTAATTCCATATTCAAGAAACGGTCATGATTAATTCCATATTCAAGAAACGGACATGACTAATTCCATTCAATAAACGGACATGACTAATTTCATATTCAAGAGACGGACATGAATGTTCCATATCCAGGAAACGGACATGACTAATGCCATATTCAAGAAACGGACATGACTAATTCCATGTTCAAGAAACGGACATGACTAATTCCATATTCAAGAAACGGCCATGATTAATTCCATTCAATAAACGGACATGACTAATTCCATATTGAATAAACGGACTGACTAATTCCATATTCAAGAAACGGACATGACTAATTCCATATTCAAGAAACGGTCATGATTAATTCCATATTCAAGAAACGGTCATGATTAATTCCATATCCAAGAAACGGACATGACTAATGCCATATTCAAGAAACTGTCATGACTAATTCCATTCAATAAACGGACATGATTAATTCCATATTCAAGAAACGGACATGACTAATTCCATTCAATAAACGGACATGACTAATGCCATATTCAAGAAACGGACATGAATGTTCCATATCCAAAAACAGACATGACTAATTCCATATTCAAGAAATGGATATGACTAATGCCATATTCAAGAAACGGACATGAATGTTCCACATCCCAGAAACGGACATGACTAATGCCATATTTAAGAAACGGACATGGCTAATTCCATATTCAAGAAACGGACATGACTAATGCCATATTCAAGAAACGGACATGACTAATGCCATATTCAAGAAACGGACATGACTAATGCCATATTCAAGAAACGGACATGAATGTTCCATATTCAAGAAACGAACATGATTTATTCCATCTTCAAGACACGGACATGACTAATTCCATTTTAATTACACTTGTCAATTATACGTAATTGTGACATTACGGCTTAGTTCGATTACGTAACAAGTTTTTATTTCAACCTTAGATTATTAGTTATTTCGAGACCTTAGTCTTTGATGGAACTTTCAATCGTTATGGTGGAGAGCAGAGACAGCGGAACGTTCGATCGTCATGGTGAAGATAAGAGACAGTGGAACGTTCCATCGTCATGGTGGAGAGAAGCGACAGTGGAACGTTCCATCGTCATGGTGGAGAGAAGCGACAGTGGAACGTTCCATCGTCATGGTGGAGAGAAGAGACAGTGGAACGTTCCATCGTCATGATGGAGAGAAGCGACAGTGGAACGTTCCATCGTCATGGTGGAGAGAAGCGACAGTGGAACATTCCATCGTCATGGTGGAGAGAAGCGACAGTGGAACGTTCCATCGTCATGGTGGAGAGAAACGACAGTGGAACGTTCCATCGTCATGGTGGAGAGAAGCGACAGTGGAACGTTCCATCGTCATGGTGGAGAGAAGCGACAGTGGAACGTTCCATCGTCATGGTGGAGAGAAGCGACAGTGGAACGTTCCATCGTCATGGTGGAGAGAAGCGAGAGTGGAACGTTCCATCGTCATGGTGGAGAGAAGCGACAGTGGAATGTTCCATCGTCATGGTGGAGAGAAGAGACAGTGGAACGTTCCATCGTCATGGTGGAGAGAAGCGACAGTGGAATGTTCCATCGTCATGGTGGAGAGAAGAGACAGTGGAACGTTCCATCGTCATGGTGGAGAGAAGGGACAGTGGAACGTTCCATCGTCATGGTGGAGATAAGAGACAGTGGAACGTTCCATCGTCATGGTGGAGAGAAGGGACAGTGGAATGTTCCATCGTCATGGTGGAGAGAAGAGACAGTGGAACGTTCCATCGTCATGGTGGAGAGAAGCGACAGTGGAACGTTCCATCGTCATGGTGGAGAGAAGAGACAGTGGAACGTTCCATCGTCATGGTGGAGAGAAGAGACAGTGGAACGTTCCATCGTGATGGTGGAGAGAAGAGACAGTGGAACGTTCCATCGTCATGGTGGAGAGAAGAGACAGTGGAACGTTCCATCGTCATGGTGGAGAGAAGCGACAGTGGAACGTTCCATCGTCATGGTGGAGAGAAGCGACAGTGGAACGTTCCATCGTCATGGTGGAGAGAAGCGACAGTGGAACGTTCCATCGTCATGGTGGAGAGAAGCGACAGTGGAACGTTCCATCGTCATGGTGGAGAGAAGCGACAGTGGAACGTTCCATCGTCATGGTGGAGAGAAGCGACAGTGGAACGTTCCATCGTCATGGTGGAGAGAAGAGACAGTGGAACGTTCCATCGCCATGGTGGAGAGAAGGGACGGTGCATAGCATTGCCTAATGACACTACTGCCGCTCGGTCTTGGGGCGGCCACCATAACCAGTATACAACCAGGTCGGCTAGTACCAAGTGTAACCTTCCATATTACGTAGTTATGTGCGTTGCTATTAGCACTGTGGTGGTTCGGTCAGGGGGCGGATCGTAAACGAATTTAGAGCATGAGTTATTGAACTTTGAAGACCCGGATTACGACAGACACGTGACTGTTCGACATTGAAATGTCCTCCGAGAAAGTCCAGTGAGGTGTCTCTGATCATAGATTGACGTTTGATTCCATAATCATGAAAAACTTTTAATGCCACCACTCTCCAGATACAGTAGGAATTTCATTCAATGAATATTTTGCTCCTTAAGTTGCTGAAAAATCAATGCGAGCGAGAATATTTATAGTTACCAAATGCAAATATTGGTTTGTGTATAAGGTTATTTGTCTACGTTTTAGCAGACCCCTTTCTCGGTGCCCATTAACGTTGATGATATGCATCGAAAGAGAATACGCTGGTAATTAGAATTTCGTGTAATTCGGACTATAAATCTCTGGGATTTGGTAGAAGCTTAAAGGGGAATGTTTCCGCAAGCCCAGTATTTACATTACATTAGTGCGAGACAAGTGTTTCAGCAGCGTAGACGATCCCGCATTTATTGCTTACTTATGTTTCTTAAATTCTGATGAAAATATACGAGCATAGATTTCAAATATTGTAATGAATCGAACGCATATGTTTCTGTATCTGACATGTTGTTGTTAAACAATCATTACTGAGAGTGCCAATAATCCGGATTTTTAACCAGAAATTGGAATAGTTGCTTTAAGCCTTGTTCGTACCTTGACGATGCTACCAGCATGGCCTTGCATGTTCTAATGTCCCTGTTTCTCTATCATTTCCTACTTGAAGATGCTACCCGCAGGGCCTTGCATGTTCTAATTTCCCTGATTCTCTACTATTTCGTCAGTTCGTACTTGTAGATGCTACCCGCAGGGCCTTGCATGTTCTAATTTCCCTGATTCTCTACTATTTCGTCAGTTCGTACGTGTAGATAATACCCGCAGGGCCTTGCATGTTCTAATTTCCCTGATTCTCTACTATTTCGTCAGTTCGTACTTGTAGATGCTACCCGCAGGGCCTTGCATGTTCTAATTTCCCTGATTCTCTACTATTTCGTCAGTTCGTACTTGTAGATGCTACCCGCAGGGCCTTGCATGTTCTAATTTCCCTGATTCTCTACTATTTCGTCAGTTCGTACTTGTAGAATCTACCAGCAGGGCCGTGCATGTTCTAATTGCCCTGTTTCTCTACCAATATACATAGTGAATGTTGACCAGTAGTCACATCAACATAGCCATTACAATATACATAGTGAATGTTGACCAGTAGTTACATCAACATAGCCATTACAATATACACAGTGAAGGTTGACCAGTAGTTACATCAACATAGCCATTACAATATACACAGTGAATGTTGACCAGTAGTCACATCAACATAGCCATTACAATATACATAGTGAATGTTGACCAGTAGTTACATCAACATAGCCATTACAATATACATAGTGAATGTTGACCAGTAGTTACATCAACATAGCCATTACAATATACATAGTGAATGTTGACCAGTAGTTACATCAACATAGCCATTACAATATACATAGTGAATGTTGACCAGTAGTTACATCAACATAGCCATTACAATATACATAGTGAAGGTTGACCAGTAGTTACATCAACATAGCCATTACAATATACATAGTGAATGTTGACCAGTAGTTACATCAACATAGCCATTACAATATACATAGTGAATGTTGACCAGTAGTCACATCAACATAGCCATTACAATATACATAGTGAATGTTGACCAGTAGTTACATCAACATAGCCATTACAATATACATAGTGAATGTTGACCAGTAGTCACATCAACATAGCCATTACAATATACATAGTGAATGTTGACCAGTAGTTACATCAACATAGCCATTACAATATACATAGTGAATGTTGACCAGTAGTTACATCAACATAGCCATTACAATATACATAGTGAATGTTGACCAGTAGTCACATCAACATAGCCATTACAATATACATAGTGAATGTTGACCAGTAGTCACATCAACATTGCCATTACAATATACATAGTGAAGGTTGACCAGTAGTTACATCAACATAGCCATTACAATATACATAGTGAATGTTGACCAGTAGTCACATCAACATAGCCATTACAATATACACAGTGAATGTTGACCAGTAGTTACATCAACATAGCCATTACAATATACATAGTGAATGTTGACCAGTAGTCACATCAACATAGCCATTACAATATACATAGTGAATGTTGACCAGTAGTTACATCAACATAGCCATTACAATATACACAGTGAATGTTGACCAGTAGTTACATCAACATAGCCATTACAATATACACAGTGAATGTTGACCAGTAGTCACATCAACATAGCCATTACAATATACACAGTGAATGTTGACCAGTAGTCACATCAACATAGCCATTACAATATACATAGTGAATGTTGACCAGTAGTTACATCAACATAGCCATTACAATATACACAGTGAATGTTGACCAGTAGTTACATCAACATAGCCATTACAATATACACAGTGAATGTTGACCAGTAGTCACATCAACATAGCCATTACAATATACATAGTGAATGTTGACCAGTAGTCACATCAACATAGCCATTACAATATACATAGTGAATGTTGACCAGTAGTTACATCAACATAGCCATTACAATATACATAGTGAATGTTGACCAGTAGTTACATCAACATAGCCATTACAATATACACAGTGAATGTTGACCAGTAGTCACATCAACATAGCCATTACAATATACATAGTGAATGTTGACCAGTAGTTACATCAACATAGCCATTACAATATACATAGTGAAGGTTGACCAGTAGTTACATCAACATAGCCATTACAATATACATAGTGAATGTTGACCAGTAGTTACATCAACATAGCCATTACAATATACATAGTGAATGTTGACCAGTAGTTACATCAACATAGCCATTACAATATACATAGTGAATGTTGACCAGTAGTTACATCAACATAGCCATTACAATATACATAGTGAAGGTTGACCAGTAGTTACATCAACATAGCCATTACAATATACATAGTGAATGTTGACCAGTAGTTACATCAACATAGCCATTACAATATACATAGTGAAGGTTGACCAGTAGTCACATCAACATAGCCATTACAATATACACAGTGAATGTTGACCAGTAGTTACATCAACATAGCCATTACAATATACACAGTGAATGTTGACCAGTAGTTACATCAACATTGTCATTACAATATACACAGTGAATGTTGACCAGTAGTTACATCAAAATTGCCATTACAATATGCACAGTGAATGTTGACCAGTAGTCACATCAACATAGCCATTACAATATGCACAGTGAATGTTGACCAGTAGTCACATCAACATAGCCATTACAATATGCATAGTGAATGTTGACCAGTAGTCACATCAACATTGCCATTACAATATACATAGTGAATGTTGACCAGTAGTTACATCAACATTGCCATTACAATATACATAGTGAATGTTGACCAGTAGTCACATCAACATAGCCATTACAATATACATAGTGAATGTTGACCAGTAGTTACATCAACATAGCCATTACAATATACACAGTGAATGTTGACCAGTAGTTACATCAACATAGCCATTACAATATACATAGTGAATGTTGACCAGTAGTCACATCAACATAGCCATTACAATATACATAGTGAATGTTGACCAGTAGTCACATCAACATAGCCATTACAATATACATAGTGAATGTTGACCAGTAGTTACATCAACATTGCCATTACAATATACATAGTGAATGTTGACCAGTAGTTACATCAACATAGCCATTACAATATACATAGTGAATGTTGACCAGTAGTTACATCAACATAGCCATTACAATATACATAGTGAATGTTGACCAGTAGTTACATCAACATAGCCATTACAATATACATAGTGAATGTTGACCAGTAGTTACATCAACATAGCCATTACAATATACATAGTGAATGTTGACCAGTAGTTACATCAACATTGCCATTACAATATACATAGTGAAGGTTGACCAGTAGTTACATCAACATAGCCATTACAATATACATAGTGAATGTTGACCAGTAGTTACATCAACATAGCCATTACAATATACATAGTGAATGTTGACCAGTAGTTACATCAACATAGCCATTACAATATACATAGTGAATGTTGACCAGTAGTCACATCAACATAGCCATTACAATATACATAGTGAAGGTTGACCAGTAGTTACATCAACATAGCCATTACAATATACATAGTGAATGTTGACCAGTAGTTACATCAACATAGCCATTACAATATACATAGTGAATGTTGACCAGTAGTTACATCAACATAGCCATTACAATATACATAGTGAAGGTTGACCAGTAGTTACATCAACATAGCCATTACAATATACACAGTGAATGTTGACCAGTAGTCACATCAACATAGCCATTACAATATACATAGTGAAGGTTGACCAGTAGTTACATCAACATAGCCATTACAATATACACAGTGAATGTTGACCAGTAGTTACATCAACATAGCCATTACAATATACATAGTGAATGTTGACCAGTAGTTACATCAACATAGCCATTACAATATACATAGTGAAGGTTGACCAGTAGTTACATCAACATAGCCATTACAATATACACAGTGAATGTTGACCAGTAGTTACATCAACATAGCCATTACAATATACACAGTGAATGTTGACCAGTAGTCACATCAACATAGCCATTACAATATACACAGTGAATGTTGACCAATAGTCACATCAACATAGCCATTACAATATACACAGTGAATGTTGACCAGTAGTCACATCAACATAGCCATTACAATATACACAGTGAATGTTGACCAGTAGTTACATCAACATAGCCATTACAATATACATCGTGAATGTTGACCAGTAGTCACATCGACATAGCCATTACAATATACATAGTGAAGGTTGACCAGTAGTCACATCAACATAGCCATTACAATATACATAGTGAATGTTGACCAGTAGTTACATCAACATAGCCATTACAATATACACAGTGAATGTTGACCAGTAGTTACATCAACATTGCCATTACAATATGCACAGTGAATGTTGACCAGTAGTCACATCAACATAGCCATTACAATATGCACAGTGAATGTTGACCAGTAGTCACATCAACATAGCCATTACAATATGCATAGTGAATGTTGACCAGTAGTCACATCAACATTGCCATTACAATATACATAGTGAATGTTGACCAGTAGTTACATCAACATTGCCATTACAATATACACAGTGAATGTTGACCAGTAGTCACATCAACATAGCCATTACAATATACACAGTGAATGTTGACCAGTAGTCACATCAACATAGCCATTACAATATACACAGTGAATGTTGACCAGTAGTCACATCAACATAGCCATATCAATATGCATAGTGAATGTTGACCAGTAGTTACATCAACATAGCCATTACAATATACATAGTGAATGTTGACCAGTAGTTACATCAACATTGCCATTACAATATACATAGTGAATGTTGACCAGTAGTTACATCAACATAGCCATTACAATATACATAGTGAATGTTGACCAGTAGTTACATCAACATAGCCATTACAATATACATAGTGAATGTTGACCAGTAGTTACATCAACATAGCCATTACAATATACACAGTGAATGTTGACCAGTAGTTACATCAACATAGCCATTACAATATACATAGTGAATGTTGACCAGTAGTTACATCAACATTGCCATTACAATATACATAGTGAATGTTGACCAGTAGTTACATCAACATAGCCATTACAATATACATAGTGAATGTTGACCAGTAGTTACATCAACATTGCCATTACAATATACACAGTGAATGTTGACCAGTAGTTACATCAACATAGCCATTACAATATACATAGTGAATGTTGACCAGTAGTTACATCAACATTGCCATTACAATATACACAGTGAATGTTGACCAGTAGTTACATCAACATAGCCATTACAATATACATAGTGAATGTTGACCAGTAGTTACATCAACATAGCCATTACAATATACACAGTGAATGTTGACCAGTAGTTACATCAACATAGCCATTACAATATACATAGTGAATGTTGACCAGTAGTTACATCAACATAGCCATTACAATATACATAGTGAATGTTGACCAGTAGTTACATCAACATAGCCATTACAATATACATAGTGAAGGTTGACCAGTAGTTACATCAACATAGCCATTACAATATACATAGTGAATGTTGACCAGTAGTTACATCAACATAGCCATTACAATATACATAGTGAATGTTGACCAGTAGTTACATCAACATAGCCATTACAATATACATAGTGAATGTTGACCAGTAGTTACATCAACATAGCCATTACAATATACATAGTGAAGGTTGACCAGTAGTCACATCAACATAACCATTACAATATACACAGTGAATGTTGACCAGTAGTTACATCAACATAGCCATTACAATATACATAGTGAAGGTTGACCAGTAGTTACATCAACATAGCCATTACAATATACATAGTGAATGTTGACCAGTAGTTACATCAACATAGCCATTACAATATACATAGTGAAGGTTGACCAGTAGTTACATCAACATAGCCATTACAATATACACAGTGAATGTTGACCAGTAGTCACATCAACATAGCCATTACAATATACATAGTGAAGGTTGACCAGTAGTTACATCAACATAGCCATTACAATATACACAGTGAATGTTGACCAGTAGTTACATCAACATAGCCATTACAATATACATAGTGAAGGTTGACCAGTAGTTACATCAACATAGCCATTACAATATACACAGTGAATGTTGACCAGTAGTTACATCAACATAGCCATTACAATATACACAGTGAATGTTGACCAGTAGTCACATCAACATAGCCATTACAATATACACAGTGAATGTTGACCAGTAGTCACATCAACATAGCCATTACAATATACACAGTGAATGTTGACCAGTAGTCACATCAACATAGCCATTACAATATACACAGTGAATGTTGACCAGTAGTTACATCAACATAGCCATTACAATATAAATAGTGAATGTTGACCAGTAGTTACATCAACATAGCCATTACAATATACACAGTGAATGTTGACCAGTAGTCACATCAACATAGCCATTACAATATACATAGTGAAGGTTGACCAGTAGTCACATCAACATAGCCATTACAATATACACAGTGAATGTTGACCAGTAGTTACATCAACATAGCCATTACAATATACATAGTGAAGGTTGACCAGTAGTTACATCAACATAGCCATTACAATATACATAGTGAAGGTTGACCAGTAGTTACATCAACATAGCCATTACAATATACATAGTGAATGTTGACCAGTAGTTACATCAACATAGCCATTACAATATACATAGTGAAGGTTGACCAGTAGTCACATCAACATAGCCATTACAATATACACAGTGAATGTTGACCAGTAGTTACATCAACATAGCCATTACAATATACACAGTGAATGTTGACCAGTAGTTACATCAACATTGCCATTACAATATACACAGTGAATGTTGACCAGTAGTCACATCAACATAGCCATTACAATATGCATAGTGAATGTTGACCAGTAGTCACATCAACATTGCCATTACAATATACATAGTGAATGTTGACCAGTAGTTACATCAACATTGCCATTACAATATACATAGTGAATGTTAACCAGTAGTCACATCAACATAGCCATTACAATATACATAGTGAATGTTGACCAGTAGTTACATCAACATAGCCATTATAATATACACAGTGAATGTTGACCAGTAGTTACATCAACATAGCCGTTACAATATACATAGTGAATGTTGACCAGTAGTCACATCAACATAGCCATTACAATATACATAGTGAATGTTGACCAGTAGTTACATCAACATTGCCATTACAATATACATAGTGAATGTTGACCAGTAGTTACATCAACATAGCCATTACAATATACATAGTGAATGTTGACCAGTAGTTACATCAACATAGCCATTACAATATACATAGTGAATGTTGACCAGTAGCTACATCAACATAGCCATTACAATATACATAGTGAATGTTGACCAGTAGTTACATCAACATAGCCATTACAATATACATAGTGAATGTTGACCAGTAGTTACATCAACATTGCCATTACAATATACATAGTGAAGGTTGACCAGTAGTTACATCAACATAGCCATTACAATATACATAGTGAATGTTGACCAGTAGTTACATCAACATAGCCATTACAATATACATAGTGAATGTTGACCAGTAGTTACATCAACATAGCCATTACAATATACATAGTGAATGTTGACCAGTAGTTACATCAACATAGCCATTACAATATACATAGTGAATGTTGACCAGTAGTTACATCAACATAGCCATTACAATATACATAGTGAAGGTTGACCAGTAGTCACATCAACATAACCATTACAATATACACAGTGAATGTTTACCAGTAGTTACATCAACATAGCCATTACAATATACATAGTGAAGGTTGACCAGTAGTTACATCAACATAGCCATTACAATATACATAGTGAAGATTGACCAGTAGTTACATCAACATAGCCATTACAATATACAGAGTGAATGTTGACCAGTAGTTACATCAACATAGCCATTACAATATACATAGTGAAGGTTGACCAGTAGTCACATCAACATTGCCATTACAATATACACAGTGAATGTTGACCAGTAGTTACATCAACATAGCCATTACAATATACATAGTGAAGGTTGACCAGTAGTCACATCAACATAGCCATTACAATATACACAGTGAATGTTGACCAGTAGTTACATCAACATAGCCATTACAATATACACAGTGAATGTTGACCAGTAGTTACATCAACATTGCCATTACAATATACACAGTGAATGTTGACCAGTAGTTACATCAACATTGCCATTACAATATGCACAGTGAATGTTGACCAGTAGTCACATCAACATAGCCATTACAATATGCACAGTGAATGTTGACCAGTAGTCACATCAACATAGCCATTACAATATACATAGTGAATGTTGACCAGTAGTCACATCAACATTGCCATTACAATATACATAGTGAATGTTGACCAGTAGTTACATCAACATTGCCATTACAATATACATAGTGAATGTTGACCAGTAGTCACATCAACATAGCCATTACAATATACATAGTGAATGTTGACCAGTAGTTACATCAACATAGCCATTACAATATACATAGTGAATGTTGACCAGTAGTTACATCAACATAGCCATTACAATATACATAGTGAATGTTGACCAGTAGTTACATCAACATAGCCATTACAATATACACAGTGAATGTTGACCAGTAGTTACATCAACATAGCCATTACAATATACATAGTGAATGTTGACCAGTAGTTACATCAACATAGCCATTACAATATACATAGTGAATGTTGACCAGTAGTTACATCAACATAGCCATTACAATATACATAGTGAATGTTGACCAGTAGTTACATCAACATAGCCATTACAATATACATAGTGAATGTTGACCAGTAGTTACATCAACATAGCCATTACAATATACATAGTGAATGTTGACCAGTAGTTACATCAACATTGCCATTACAATATACATAGTGAATGTTGACCAGTAGTTACATCAACATAGCCATTACAATATACATAGTGAATGTTGACCAGTAGTTACATCAACATTGCCATTACAATATACATAGTGAATGTTGACCAGTAGTTACATCAACATTGCCATTACAATATGCACAGTGAATGTTGACCAGTAGTCACATCAACATAGCCATTACAATATACATAGTGAATGTTGACCAGTAGTTACATCAACATTGCCATTACAATATACACAGTGAATGTTGACCAGTAGTTACATCAACATAGCCATTACAATATACATAGTGAATGTTGACCAGTAGTCACATCAACATAGCCATTACAATATACATAGTGAATGTTGACCAGTAGTTACATCAACATTGCCATTACAACATACATAGTGAATGTTGACCAGTAGTTACATCAACATAGCCATTACAATATACATAGTGAATGTTGACCAGTAGTTACATCAACATAGCCATTACAATATACATAGTGAATGTTGACCAGTAGTTACATCAACATAGCCATTACAATATGCATAGTGAATGTTGACCAGTAGTCACATCAACATTGCCATTACAATATGCATAGTGAAGGTTGACCAGTAGTCACATCAACATAGCCATTACAATATGCATAGTGAATGTTGACCAGTAGTCACATCAACATAGCCATTACAATATGCATAGTGAATGTTGACCAGTAGTTACATCAACATAGCCATTACAATATGCATAGTGAATGTTGACCAGTAGTTACATCAACATAGCCATTACAATATGCATAGTGAATGTTGACCAGTAGTCACATCAACATAGCCATTACATTATACACAGTGAAGGTTGACCATTAGTTACCTCAACATAGTCATTACATTATGCACAGTGAATGTTGACCAGTAGTTACCTCAACATAGTCATTACATTATGCACAGTGAATGTTGACCAGTAGTTACCTCAACATAGTCATTACAATATGCACAGTGACGGTTGGACAGTAGTCACCTCAAAGTCATTTTATATTAATTTGTTAATCTACGATCGACTGGTGGTGACATTCAGCTAGTTCATCATTTCACTATTTCACCATTTCAACTTCATGAATTCACGATGTTGAAATCGTGAAATCATAGAAGTCTCGCTTCTCTGCACTACATCATAGAAGTCTCGCTTCTCCGCACTACATAATAGAAATCTCTTTGATCCACACTACATCATAGAAGTCTCTTTGATCCACATTACATCATAGAAGTCTCTTTGATCCACACTACATCATAGAAGTCTCGCTTCTCCACACTACATCATAGAAGTCTCGCTTCTCCGCACTACATCATAGAAATCTCTTTGATCCACACTACATCATAGAAGTCTCTTTGATCCACACTACATCATAGAAGTCTCTTTGATCCACACTACATCATAGAAGTCTCGTTTCTCCACACTACATCATAGAAGTCTCTTTGATCCACACTACATCATAGAAGTATCGTTTCTCCGCACTACATCATAGAAGTCTCGTTTCTCCGCACTACATCATAGAAGTCTCTTTGATCCACACTACATCATAGAAGTCTCTTTGATCCACACTACATCATAGAAGTATCGTTTCTCCGCACTACATCATAGAAGTCTCGTTTCTCCGCACTACATCATAGAAGTCTCGTTTCTCCGCACTACATCATAGAAGTCTCGTTTCTCCGCACTACATCATAGAAGTCTCGTTTCTCCGCACTACATCATAGAAGTCTCTTTGATCCACACTACATCATAGAAGTCTCTTTGATCCACACTACATCATAGAAGTCTCTTTGATCCACACTACATCATAGAAGTCTCTTTGATCCACACTACATCATAGAAGTCTCTTTGATCCACACTACATCATAGAAGTCTCTTTGATCCACACTACATCATAGAAGTCTCGCTTCTCCGCACTACTTCATAGAAGTCTCTTTGATCCACACTACATCATAGAAGTCTCGCTTCTCCGCACTGCAACATAGAAGTCTCGCTTCTCCGCACTACATCATAGAAGTCTCGTTTCTCCGCACTACATCATAGAAGTCTCGTTTCTCCGCACTACATCATAGAAGTCTCGTTTCTCCGCACTACATCATAGAAGTCTCGTTTCTCCGCACTACATCATAGAAGTATCGTTTCTCCGCACTACATCATAGAAGTCTCGTTTCTCCGCACTACATCATAGAAGTCTCGTTTCTCCACACTACATCATAGAAGTCTCGTTTCTCCGCACTACATCATAGAAGTCTCATTTCTCCGCACTACATCATAGAAGTCTCGCTTCTCCACACTACATCATAGAAGTCTCTTTGATCCACACTACATCATAGAAGTCTCGCTTCTCCGCACTACATCATAGAAGTCTCTTTGATCCACACTACATCATAGAAGTCTCTTTGATCCACACTACATCATAGAAGTCTCGCTTCTCCGCACTGCAGCATAGAAGTCTCGCTTCTCCGCACTACATCATAGAAGTCTCGCTTCTCCGCACTACATCATAGAAGTCTCGCTTCTCCGCACTACATCATAGAAGTCTCGCTTCTCCGCACTACATCATAGAAGTCTCGCTTCTCCGCACTACATCATAGAAGTCTCTTTGATCCACACTACATCATAGAAGTCTCTTTGATCCACACTACATCATAGAAGTCTCTTTGATCCACACTATATCATAGAAGTCTCTTTAATCCACACTACATCATATAAGTCTCGTTTCTCCGCACTACATCATAGAAGTCTCTTTGATCCACACTACATCATAGAAGTCTCGTTTCTCCGCACTACATCATAGAAGTCTCTTTGATCCACACTACATCATAGAAGTCTCGTTTCTCCGCACTACATCATAGAAGTCTCTTTAATCCACACTACATCATATAAGTCTCGTTTCTCCGCACTACATCATAGAAGTCTCTTTGATCCACACTACATCATAGAAGTCTCTTTGATCCACACTTCACCATAGAAGTCTCGTTTCTCCGCACTACATCATAGAAGTCTCTTTGATCCACACTACATCATAGAAGTCTCTTTGATCCGCACTACATCATAGAAGTCTCTTTGATCCACACTACATCATAGAAGTCTCTTTGATCCACACTACATCATAGAAGTCTCGTTTCTCCGCACTACATCATAGAAGTATCTTTGATCCACACTACATCATAGAAGTCTCGTTTCTCCACACTACAGCATATAAGTCTCTTTGATCCACACTACATCATAGAAGTCTCGTTTCTCCGCACTACATCAGAGAAGTCTCTTTGATCCACACTACATCATAGAAGTCTCTTTGATCCACACTACATCATAGAAGTCTCGTTTCTCCACACTACAGCATATACGTCTCTTTGATCCACACTACATCATAGAAGTTTCGTTTCTCCGCACTACATCATAGAAGTCTCTTTGATCCACACTACATCATAGAAGTCTAGTTTCTCCGCACTACATCATAGAAGTCTCGTTTCTCCGCACTACATCATATAAGTCTCTTTGATCCACACTACATCATATAAGTCTCGTTTCTCCGCACTACATCATAGAAGTCTCGTTTCTCCGCACTACATCATAGAAGTCTCTTTGATCCACACTACATCATAGAAGTCTCTTTGATCCACACTACATCATAGAAGTCTCGTTTCTCCGCACTACATCATAGAAGTCTCTTTGATCCACACTACATCATAGAAGTCTCGTTTCTCCGCACTACATCATAGAAGTCTCTTTGATCCGCACTACATCATAGAAGTCTCGTTTCTCCACACTACATCATAGAAGTCTCTTTGATCCGCACTACATCATAGAAGTCTCGTTTCTCCGCACTACATCATAGAAGTCTCGTTTCTCCGCACTACATCATAGAAGTCTCGTTTCTCCGCACTACATCATAGAAGTCTCGTTTCTCCGCACTACATCATAGAAGTCTCGTTTCTCCGCACTACATCATAGAAGTCTCGTTTCTCCGCACTACATCATAGAAGTCTCTTTGATCCACACTACATCATAGAAGTCTCGTTTCTCCACACTACATCATAGAAGTCTCTTTGATCCGCACTACATCATAGAAGTCTCGTTTCTCCGCACTACATCATAGAAGTCTCTTTGATCCACACTACATCATAGAAGTCTCGTTTCTCCGCACTACATCATAGAAGTCTCGCGTCTCCGCACTACATCATAGAAGTCTCGTTTCTCCGCACTACATCATAGAAGTCTCGCGTCTCCGCACTACATCATAGAAGTCTCGTTTCTCCACACTACATCATAGACGTCTCGTTTCTCCGCACTACATCATAGAAGTCTCGTTTCTCCACACTACATCATAGAAGTCTCGTTTCTCCACACTACAGCATATAAGTCTCTTTGATCCACACTACATCATAGAAGTCTCGTTTCTCCGCACTACATCATAGAAGTCTCTTTGATCCACACTACATCATAGAAGTCTCGTTTCTCCGCACTACATCATAGAAGTCTCGTTTCTCCGCACTACATCATAGAAGTCTCTTTGATCCACACTACATCATAGAAGTCTCGTTTCTCCGCACTACATCATATAAGTCTCTTTGATCCACACTACATCATAGAAGTCTCTTTGATCCGCACTACATCATAGAAGTCTCGTTTCTCCGCACTACATCATAGAAGTCTCTTTTATCCACACTACATCATAGAAGTCTCTTTGATCCACACTACATCATAGAAGTCTCTTTGATCCACACTACATCATAGAAGTCTCGTTTCTCCGCACTACATCATAGAAGTCTCTTTGATCCACACTACATCATAGAAGTCTCGTTTCTCCGCACTACATCATAGAAGTCTCGTTTCTCCGCACTACATCATAGAAGTCTCGTTTCTCCGCACTACATCATAGAAGTCTCGTTTCTCCGCACTACATCATAGAAGTCTCGTTTCTCCGCACTACATCATAGAAGTCTCGTTTCTCCGCACTACATCATAGAAGTCTCTTTGATCCACACTACATCATAGAAGTCTCGTTTCTCCGCACTACATCATATAAGTCTCTTTGATCCACACTACATCATAGAAGTCTCTTTGATCCACACTACATCATAGAAGTCTCTTTGATCCACACTACATCATAGAAGTCTCGTTTCTCCGCACTACATCATAGAAGTCTCTTTGATCCACACTACATCATAGAAGTCTCTTTGATCCACACTACATCATAGAAGTCTCGTTTCTCCGCACTACAGCATATAAGTCTCTTTGATCCACACTACATCATAGAAGTCTCTTTGATCCACACTACATCATAGAAGTCTCTTTGATCCACACTACATCATAGAAGTCTCTTTGATCCACACTACATCATAGAAGTCTCTTTGATCCGCACTACATCATAGAAGTCTCTTTGATCCACACTACATCATAGAAGTCTCGTTTCTCCGCACTACATCATAGAAGTCTCTTTGATCCACACTACATCATAGAAGTCTCTTTGATCCACACTACATCATAGAAGTCTCGTTTCTCCACACTACATCATAGAAGTCTCTTTGATCCACACTACATCATAGAAGTCTCGTTTCTCCGCACTACATCATAGAAGTCTCTTTGATCCACACTACATCATAGAAGTCTCGTTTCTCCGCACTACATCATAGAAGTCTCTTTGATCCACACTACATCATAGAAGTCTCGTTTCTCCGCACTACATCATAGAAGTCTCTTTGATCCACACTACATCATAGAAGTCTCTTTGATCCACACTACATCATAGAAGTCTCTTTGATCCACACTACATCATAGAAGTCTCTTTGATCCACACTACATCATAGAAGTCTCTTTAATCCACACTACATCATAGAAGTCTCTTTGATCCACACTACATCATAGAAGTCTCTTTGATCCACACTACATCATAGAAGTCTCGTTTCTCCGCACTACATCATAGAAGTCTCTTTGATCCACACTACATCATAGAAGTCTCTTTGATCCACACTACATCATAGAAGTCTCTTTGATCCGCACTACATCATAGAAGTCTCTTTGATCCACACTACATCATAGAAGTCTCTTTGATCCACACTACATCATAGAAGTCTCGTTTCTCCACACTACATCATAGAAGTCTCTTTGATCCACACTACATCATAGAAGTCTCGCCTCTCCGCACTACATATTAGAAATCTCTTTGATCCACACTACATCATAGAAGTCTCTTTGATCCACACTACATCATAGAAGTCTCTTTGATCCACACTACATCATAGAAGTCTCGCTTCTCCACACTACATCATAGAAGTCTCTTTGATCCACACTACATCATAGAAGTCTCGTTTCTCCGCACTACATCATAGAAGTCTCTTTGATCCACACTACATCATAGAAGTCTCTTTGATCCACACTACATCATAGAAGTCTCCTTATCCACACTACATCATAGAAGTCTCTTTGATCCACACTACATCATAGAAGTCTCCTATCCACACATAGTGATCCACAAGAAATCTAACATATAGAAGTCTCTTTGATCCACACTACATCATAGAAGTCTCTTTGATCCACACTACATCATAGAAGTCTCTTTGATCCACACTACATCATAGAAGTCTCTTGATCCACACTACATCATAGAAGTCTCTTTGATCCACAATACCATCATCAAAAACAAAGAAGTCTCTTTGATCCACAATACATCATAGAAGTCTCTTTGATCCACACTACATATAGAAGTCTCGCTTCTCCACACTACATCATAGAAGTCTCTTTGATCCACACTCACATAGAAGTCTCGCTTCTCCGCACTACATCAAATAGAAGTCTCTTTCAACCACACTACACCATAGAAGTCTCTCTTATCCACACTACATCATAGAAGTCTCTTTTATCCACACTACATCATAGAAGTCTCTTTGATCCACACTACATCATAGAAGTCTCTTTGATCCACACTACATCATAGAAGTCTCTTTGATCCACACTACATCATAGAAGTCTCGCTTCTCCACACTACATCATAGAAGTCTCTTTGATCCACAC